>BDJD01007722.1:0-41398 GCA_002564525.1 Rosa multiflora
ATGTTATCATGTTTCTCAGCTACAGATATGATATTGATAAGCTGATGAAACCTCGTGATCCGTCCAGCATTGACCTCAGTACGATATTGCTTTGATACCACAATGGATGAAACCAGGAAGGTGGAGAGAGTTTTCTCAATTAGCTCTTGCTCTGTGACAGGTTGTCCACAAAATCTCAACTTGGATTGTAAGCGAAGAGATTCTGAATTATATTCAGCAACAGACTTGAAGTCAGCAAAGCGCAGATTGTTCCATTGAACCTTCAAGTCAGGGATGAGGGAATCTTGGACATTGCCAAAGCGCTTTTCTAGCGCTACCCATAGCTCTCTTGCATCGTTGATCGACATATACTCAAATCTGAGTGTTTTGTCCATATGACGTCTCATCAAGATGACTGCTTAAGCATGCTTTGTAGGTGTTCGTACTAACACAAGATCCGGGTTAGGTGCCTGGATTATGGGTAATATTCCTTTTGAAGTGAGATGGTTCTCAACATCGGTTACCCAGCTATGGTAATCCGAGCATGTTGAGTCAAACATGGGAAAGTCGAGTCTAGATTCATTCGACATCTGAAAATAAGAAGAGAAGATATATTAGTTTCGGAGCTAAACTTCCACGAAAACTAAAATAATAAGATTTCCGAGCTATGCTACCAAGAAATCAATTTCAAAGAATCTTTTGGATTAGACCAAATAATGATGTTTTAATATGGTCACAATTTAATGTTTGCGGACGCTCTTAGTTCATACGAACGCTCTTAGTTCGTTTAATTATGAACACTCTTAGTTCGTTTAAGCGTGAATCTCTACAATTCCGCTTTGTTAAATATTTTTTACCATGTTCATATATTCCTAATTATGCAGAAAATAAAAGGAATTTAAAATATAAGAAAGCAGCAATTTTAATTACAAAAACTTACGTGATGATTTGGGGCTTGAGAACACGCGCGTGTTGTAATAAACTGCAGCAACAATTGGCAGCGGGTGCAGCAACTAGTGGCAGCAGCAGCAGGAACTAGAGGGCTGCAGGGAGGCTGGAGGTTGCGGGCTGCAGGGAGGCTGCAGCAGTAGTGCGGCTAGGGACTGCAGGGCTTGTGGCAGGAGGGCAGCTCGGGGCAGTAAGCTCGACAGGAGGCTGGGGCAGCAGGGGTGTCAGGCTTGCGGCAATTTTGGGTGATTAGGGTTTTTAGGTTTTTTTTTTCTTTTTTTCTTTCGGCTAGGGTTAGGGCTCGTGCTGATAATGTGTTGTAGAGAATTGTAATTGTGTGTTTATTATTGATAATAGGAGCCCTTATATAGGTAGTTACAAAGTACATAAAAGGTAATAGAATCCGAATACATTGAATACCTAGAACTTTCTCCTATTACAACTCTAAACCCTAGTTTGTAGAGGGACACGATGTCGACATCCTTCAACAAAGAGAGGTTAGTAGTGAGGATTTGCTTTCTTGTAGTTAGGCTCAATAAATGAGCGTATGTATTAACAATGAGGGTCACCTGTTCTTTGCTCGGTAGTTTGTGCCATTTATGATTTTAGTAGGAGATAACATCTAATGTACATGTCTTCTGGACATGGATAAATTAATGAAATTATCTATTTCTTCAAAAAAAAAAAAAAAAGGTGGCTCAAGATTTTAATGAGGGCCTTTATGAGGCGTCAATTTGTTCATTCATTCCAGCTGCGTAAGTAGGTAGTGGTCCAAAAACCTCCTATGATGTCTTTCTTTTCCCTGGCCTTTTAGGCTTGGTAGTTGTTAAGAACTACATTCTATAGCTTGCAAAGAATGCTTTTGGGGTAATTCTAAAAAGAGAGAAACACACTGACATGGGTTTTCCAAAATCTAACTCCATGGAATATGTGCTTCCTCAATTTGTTTCCCAAAAGTATACCTTTCCATGACACAGTACACAGTTGTGGTTTGCTTCAGCTAGCTTTTGGATCATGGCTACAGATTCAGTTGCTTTATCCACCGTTGCTAATCGTCTTGCAAAGAAAGCAAAACCCATGCTAATGATTATCCTCTTCAGCAGTGTGTGTCACCTTTTTTTTTTTTTTTTAATTCCTTTAACCATTTTCTTCCACTTGCATGAGCATGTTGCATGATCACAGCTCTGTCAAATCTGAGGCAACTCTCGTTATCGGTTTTTCTTCTTTTTTTTTGGTCTTTGCTCGAAATTTTATTGATTTAGGCAATATTTTTCTCTTTTTAGATACCTTTTGTATGGTCCTTTTCACATAGTAGTATTTTTGGTTCAATTTGTTGGTACTTCTTCAGACTTCAGCATATTGGTACCCAGAGAGTGACATTCTTTTGGCCAAATGAAAGTGGCGAAAAGTATTTTAGAATCTGACAATTTCTCAGAAATGTAGAATGACTATAAACTAATAGCATCTCTCCCAGAAAACAGAAGAAGAAGAAGAAGAAAAGAAGAAGCATTTTTCAATCCAAGAATGTGGTTTTGTTGTGGGGAATAAATGATGGGTCCAATGGGCATAGGATTCTGGTTCGGTCCAAGTCCAATATGGCATCTTTACACCAAGAGAGGAGTCCTGGACCGTTTAAATTGGGCACGTGTGAATATTTTGCTACCTGAGCTATCAAACAATAAAAAAGAGAAAAAGAGAAAAGAGGATAAATATTCAACTCCAGTAAGATTTAAAAAACAAATTGAAATCTCATAAAAAACAAAAATTAAGTTGAAATTTAAGAATTTCTTCTCAAATATCAACAAATTTAGATTATGAACAAATTTTTTCAATCTAAGTAAGTATTTATTATCAATGTTAGTGGTTTCTTGATTGGTGTAGAGCATATTATAGAGATTGGGAAGATAGAGAGTTTGAGCGACTGCCAACTTTGTTAGTTTGCTGACATTGCAAATTGAATCCAATTCAATTTGTGTTCGTGTTGAAACAATAATTGTGTTTACACTATTTTAAGCTTTTATATGATCGTATTATTTACTTGATTTAGAGAGTGCTAAATTTTAAGAGGACAATCAGTTGTCAAATTTTCAAAAAGGTCATTCAAGGACCTTTGATGATACCTCCCTAGTTCCCTTGATACTTGTCTTTTCAAAACAAGAAGCTTTTGAACCATATTATTGGTGCTTTTTTTTTTCATAACTAATTATTATTTTGGAAAATAGAAAGAAATGAAATTAATAGAAAATATGGAAAAGGGAAGGTGGATAATTCCCTCCTTCGCCCCAAAATTCTTTTTGGATAAGTTCACAAAGACAAAGGGAGTGAGTGAAGGGGAGCTAAACCCTAACGAGAGATCCAACGGTGGAGATTCGATCTCAGCTAACCAGGGTTAACACACACTCTCTCTCTCTCTCTCTCTCCTCGCTCAAGGGCTTGGAATATAGAGCCAGCCGCGGTCACACTCTCACAAGTCGTCCTCTTCCTTTCAATTTTCACAGAGCCGAAAACCAGAGAGAGAGAAGCTCCTCCTCCTCCTCCTCTTCCTCCTCCTCCTCCTTCAATCGGCCTCAAATGTCTGACGAGGAGCACCAGTTCGAATCCAAGGCCGACGCCGGAGCTTCCAAGACCTACCCTCAGCAAGCCGGAACCATCCGTAAGAACGGCTACATCGTCATCAAGGCCAGGCCTTGCAAGGTTTGCCTGCCTCCGCTTCTTCTTTTTTTGTGGTTAATCGGTTTCTAGGGTTTCAGAAATCGCCTGGTTTGTGTGTTTTGCTTCAGATCTTCGATTTTCGATTTGTGTTTATTGATTTGTTTTGCTTGCGGCGCGGCTTCGTTTAACTGTTTTGAGTTCGAGAAATTGATATGGTTACTCTGATGGTTGATTAGAGCTGATGTTGATGTTGCGTAAACGATTTTGTGATGTGATTTTGCTTAGGTGTATATGTTGAAGGAGTAGTGAGTTGTGATTAGGGAATTCTTCTCTGCTGGCATGAAACCCTAGCAGCTAGATTATAGTGATTTTCTTTACTGTTTGACTCAGAATCGTTATGGATCTGAATTGTTGAATCTCACTATTTACTGATTAAACTGAGATGTTGATATCTGAGTTGTATTGTATATGCGTTTCCGTAATGTTTAGAATAGACTACCAAGTGTCTATGGCTCTAGTTAACTTACATTTAGTGTGTGCCGTGTGATGGATGAAAGGAACAGTAGGTATTTCATGTTAACATGTACTTTAAAATTACATTTCCGCTTGTTTGTTATTCAATATATCTGAAGTCACGATTGTAAAAATTTGTCTGCCTGTTTTGTTGTAGTTGTGCGGTGTGTAGTTTGTTATCAGCCTAATTTGGTGCTCAACTAAATGCATGTTTGCTTGCTGGCTCTTAACAGGTTGTTGAAGTCTCCACTTCCAAGACAGGAAAGCACGGTCATGCTAAGTGCCACTTTGTTGCAATTGATATCTTCAATGGCAAGAAGCTTGAGGATATCGTCCCTTCATCCCACAATTGTGATGTAATCTTCTATCTGAATTTGATTTCTGTGCTTTTATGTTTCTGTTTATGCAGTTTGTTTTGTGCTATACTGTAGTTATTTATTTATTTATTTTCTCGATTGCAGGTTCCTCATGTGAACCGTACTGACTACCAGCTGATTGATATCTCTGAAGATGGCTTTGTAAGTACTTAAACTTATCAACATCAGTAGTGATGATGATGATGATACATGAGTTTAATGTGTGTACATTTGCGTAATAAACTTGTCCATTGACTATGTTTACATTGATGAATACTTTTGAAGTCCGATAGTATTTTCGGTCCTGTTCATACATTTACATTAAAACTACTTGCAACACTTCTCTGCAAGCTCTACTCAACTAAAGCAGAAATTGACATATGAAATGGATTGAATAATGATTCTTGTAGTTGTCTGTCTTCCATTTGATGTAAACTTACTAAGTTCAATGCCTTGTAGGTGAGTCTCCTGACTGAAAATGGAAACACCAAGGATGATCTGAGGCTTCCCACTGATGATGCTCTGCTCACTCAGGTATGTCCTAAGAGAATTTCCTTTCATTGGAGTTGCTTTATTGTATGTACTTTGTATCTGTTTACGTACTATATGACTAAAATCTTTCCTTCATATCTATTTTTGCAGCTTAAGGATGGATTTGCTGAGGGCAAGGATCTTGTGGTGACTGTCATGTCTGCAATGGGAGAGGAGCAGATCTGTGCCCTCAAGGACATTGGTCCCAAGAATTAAACATGATGCTTTAGCAGTAGCTGTCTCTGATGGCAAGACCTGTGTTTTTTGTTTCATCTGTTGCTAACAGGGAGGTTTATCAAACCATATATCTGTGCAATGAACCTTTATTCAAATGGTATTTTAGTTTGCGGGGGTTTGTAATAGTGATAAGAAGTGAAGAAGATTTAAAGCTGCAGGATCCCTTCTCAAAGGGAGCTTGCAGATCTATGAAAACTATGTTTTTTTTTGTTTCCAGCAAAAGGAAGATATTTCTGTGTTTTCATAATGTCAAATTAATGCTATGGAGGACTATGCACATTGATTGAATGGAAAGAAATAAGCTGCAATATGCACAGGGTAAATGCATGTGTAATAACTTTTTATTGTATAATGAAGCTAGATATGATATAGCTAGGTTCAGACTTTGGTTGAAACTAAGGCAACGAGCGTACAGTTATGCACTATTGTTCTTTGAGTGCATAAGAGAATGAATAAAGAACATGCATGCAGTAATAACAACAGCGTGGCTTGAATATTGGTAATAGTTTGTTTTTTAAGTGTAGAAACATTGAACGGGTAAGCTTCATGTCATGTTTTTCACATGTTGGCAAGGACAAAGTAGGTGTAGAAACATTGAAAGAAGGAGGAAAAGCAAGACTTCACTTTTTTTTCGTACTGTTTTTCACGTGTTATAAGGGAGTTATCTTTACTCGGTGAAAAGAGTGTGAGCTAGAAGGGTTCAAGGTTTCGGGTTTGGGATATAAATTTGGGTCATACAGGTTGTACTTTTTTTTTTTGGGTACAATACAGGTTGTACTTTGTTCTCATTATTCTCAATACAGGTTGTAAGAAATATCGTATCTCGTTGACCAATCCGCTGCGTGAATCCCAACACAGAAGCCAAAAGACATACAAGAAGAACTGAGAAGCAGAACCAAGAGGAAACTGCATCCACAGTAAGATCAGTGGAATACAGCAAACCAAATAAAAATGTCTAAACTCCAAGAACTAAACCAACTGTGCAACAATTTAACTAGTTTCTAGGCTTATGCCTATGCATAGAGTTCAAAGACTTGGGCTTTAAGGAACAAACACAAGAACTTGACATATAGAGTGGAAAGTAGGTAGTTCACTGATCTACTGCTCAAGAATCATTGTTGAACCAAAAGGGAACCAAGCCAAATAAGATCAGTGGAACAAAGCAAAGGAAATGAAATCCCAAAACTCAAAGTGAACTAAATCAACTCTCCAGTAAATAAGCTTAATTTCTATATTTGTGGCTATATACATAGAGTTGAAAGATTTGGGCTTTTAAGGAACCAAAACAGGAACTTAACAAGGAAGAGAAAAGTGGGTAGTAGTTCACTACTTCACAGCTTTAAAAACAATGCATTGAACATGAGAGAAAGAATAGAGGGGTTGTGGTTTCCATAGAACAAGTACCCAATTAGCTTCTCTAGATTTTAAACAACATAGTACCTCAAATTTGATGAAATTCTGTAGTTGCTTTTATAAATTTTCCGGCGACCAATGAAGATCAGAATTCCAGAAAAACAGAAACCAACCAATAGTAACTGAAATTGATTCAGGAGTCAAAAGACAAACCTGACTCGAGCAGCGGCTGCATTAGATTAAGGTAGGCAGAACTGGTGAAGGTGATTTTGAGGTCAGCAGAGTGGCCAAGATATTCAAATAGCTGGGGCCATGCACCAGTGCTCCACTCTGGTAAAACGCGTTACTCCGGAATTTCGAGCTAGGTAGATTTGGGTCTTTGATTGGATGGTAAATTTACGCTTTATCTCCTATATAAGTTAGGAGGTAACCATAATTTATTCATTTTTTTATATTTATTATAAGAAATTACTACAACAAACTGGATACGTTCTTTTTTTAAGTTTTAAGACATTCTTTGCCAAACGAGTTAAAGTTAAATGCTGAGATAGCAGATGGTGGAAGACCATATTCCCAGATATGAGTGTCTCCAAAAAGAGTGATCATGATTTTTCAATACATCAACTTTAAGACTTATTTCTTAAAATATATGATGGAAAGAAAATATACTCATAATTTTTAAGATTTTAGAAATATTTGTCCTGTACTCCCAGAAACGAAAGAAAAATTGTTACAAAGAAAAAGCAAGAACCGGACAAACAGAAGAAATGAAAAGACAGCCAAGGCTGGCTTTGTGGAAGCCTCATAGCCATAGAAACATTTGGCATCTAGAACCAGGTGAAAAGCTAGATTTTGTCGAACCACACAATGGTCTGAACCATAATCGATGCATATCTTAGAGACCAACTGTGATATGCTGTTCTAACTTAAAATGATGTTGATAGAATAAATCAAGGGAAAAATTCACCAATGGTGGTGTCTGGATAATTTGGTGACTTTTACAATGATATCTTAACTCTGAATGTTATCAATGTGATACCTAGACTTTACTTTTCGTATTATCGTCGTACCTTTGGCGAACTTCCGTCAAGTGTGAGCACGTGTGACTCACGTGAGCCCAAAAATGAGGGCAAAAAATTTTGCCCTCAGTTTGTTTTAGGGAAAAATTCACCAACGGTGTCTAGACACTTAGGGGACTTTCAGAATGATACCTGAACTTACAAAGTTATCAATATGATACCTGAACTCATTTTTTTATATCAACGTCGTACATACGACCAATTTCCGTCACGGAACCGTTAAATTTTGCACGTGAGTAACTTAATGAAGACAAAAAGGACCGATGTACCCTCAAAAGTTTTTTTTTTCTTTTTCTTTTTTTTCTTTCTTTCTTTCTCTCTTTCTTTCTTCTTCCCCTGATTTGAATCATCAAGATTCAAATCATCTTGCTTGTCCGATTCCCACCGCCGATTGTCGATCAAACACTACCGTTGCGTCTCAATCCACCTTCATGCAGCGTAGATGTTTTTGGTTCCCCCCACTTCAAATCCTACAGCAATTGAAATTGTGCACTGAGGCTTGGCCACTCACTCCGAGTTCGTCCCCACTGCCGCCGCCGACGACTTATCCACCACCACTCTCATTCTCTCCTTCGACCCCCTTTTATACACCATTGATTAGAAACTCAGACCCCGCCAGCCCTCCACTCTCAAATCACAGCTCCAATCCCACCCCACCATCCTCTCCGTCGTTCCCGACATGCAACACCATCTCCACACCATCCTCACCTACAACTTCATCGGTCTAGCCGACTACTTCGGCCTCTAGCCCAACTTCGATAAGAGGCAATTGTAGGCAGACAAAGATTAACAACTTCGACCTCTACACCATCCTCACCTGCAGAAAATTCGAGCTGTTCTGATTCACCAGCTCCGCCACTCCACTGCTACCCACCATTGCGCCTCGCCGATTAGCAAACAAAGAACTCGGAGCCTCCACCATCGAGAAATGGAGGCTCGCGTTCTGCGTGTCTTGCGCGGCGGATATCGGCACTGTTGGAGAAGATGTTGTCTGAACAGAAATTGAGTTCGGGTTCCACGGCGGCAGCTCGTCGATTGAGGCCTTGGCTTTCTTGATGAGCCAATCGAACGCCTTGCTAGGCCGGTCGTATCCGAGCTGGTCTTGCACGTAGTAGAATTGAATGGCGGTGTGGGCGGCGAGCTAGACGCGATAGTCCTTGGGGCCTTTGGCGGTGCAGACCTTGCTGTGGTGGTCCTTCCGGCTGGTGGCCCTTAGAATGTGGCCTCGAGCCTCCACGATTTCGCTGGCGGTGGAGGAAGAAGCAGTCCTTATCCCCAAACCCAATCGAGAAGCAGCAGAGGACGACGTCATTGCGCGGTGGTGGAGGTTGTTGTGGCTCTCCCCCATTTTTCTTCCTGCATATTCGATGGTAGGTTCTCCTAAAGCGGTGGTGTTGGCAAGGAGAGAAGGAGAGAATAAAGAAACCGAAAAAGAAGAAGAAGAAGAAGAAGAATAAAGAAAGAAAGAAAGAAAAGAAAAGGAAAAAAAAAAAACTTTTGAGGGTAAATCGGTTTTTTTATCTTCATTAAGTGACTCACATGCAGCGCACGTGCAAAATTTAATGACTCTGTGACGAAAATTGATTGTAGATACGACGTTGATATGAAAAAATGAGTCCAAATATCACATTGATAACTTTGTAAGTTCAAGTATCACATTGATAACTTTGTAAGTTCATGTATCATTCTAAATGTCCCCTAAGTGTCTAGACACCGTTGGTAAATTTTTTCTGAGGGTAAATCAATCTTTTTGTCTTTATTAAGTGACTCACGTGCATGTGCAAAATTTAACTGCTCCGTGACAGAAATTAGTTGTAGGTACAACATTGATATGAAAAAATGAGTTCAGATATCACATTGATAACATTCAGAGTTTAGATATCATTATGAAAGTCACCAAAGTGTCTAGACACTATTGGTAAATTTTTCCCATAAATCAACCATGAATCAAATTGTATCTGATAGAATTTCAATTACACAATCACAAAAGATGTGCATCATTTGAAGATGATGCACAAAGAATCAGTTACAGAATTTTTGAAACTTTATAGCTGAAGAAAAAGGTTCAGCTTCAAACATAATCTCCGTCTTCAAAACATCCGTTAGGCAAATGCATTTCTTTGGGCAGCTCAAACAAAGAATCCTCACCAGCAGAACCCTTATATGCCAAACCTAATGTGTAACCCAATGCACGTGAAACAGGAACAGCTACAGCATTTCCAATTTGCATATATCTGTAACAATTTCAAAAGATATGATAAATATGATAAGAAACCTCCACTTATCCATTGATCTAGACCTAGATTACACTTCCATAATAGCAATACCTCTCTTTGATTGGGCCAGAAAGCTGGTAGTAGTCAGGAAATCCTTGTAGTCTTGCATTTTCACGAACTGTCAATACCCGATCTTGTTGAGGATGCAAAATTGCCTGCCAATAAAGATCTGTTAAAGACCCCCCCAAACATCAAGTATCTTATTCATTTGTTTTTTATACGAATCAAATGTACCTGATTATGCGGCTCCGCCCGGGTAACAACTGTGGAAACAATCTCATCCCACCATAAACGTCCAAAAGGTCTACAATATTAGACAAAGAATAGAGGACATTCAATCCAACTTATTAAAGAAAAGAAAAGAAAAAAGTACAAATGAAAAGAATCATGCTTACTTTGATGAATGTCCTTTCACAAATGACATTGCATAATCAGGGACCTAATGTTCCAAGCCATGTCATTTAAACAATAAAGTCATAACCAAAATATAGAATCAAAAGTTTTCGAGAACTGCATATATATACTGTACACACGAATATATTCTGCTTACCAAAGGTTTCCCAGATTTTAATAAAACCCTCTCTACTTCTGGATCCCACATTACTTTATTATCAGCACCAACAAGAACCCCAGGTAGATTCCTAAAGTTCGCACCCTAATCAGAAAAATGTTAGTTTTAAAAGTTAGAATCAATTTCCTGGGATGATAGAAAAGAAGTGGTCATGCAATTAGTAAAGAAAAAAAAAATGAACCTTTTCCTTAGGGACACGACAAACACGTTCATGATCATCAGCATTCAATTTCAGAGGGCGGTGATCAAAAAGCATCTCATTTGAGTGCAACTTCTTTGAAGTCCCTAGAAAACCTGCATCAAGAAACAAATACTATTATTTTCTGACCAAAAAAAAAAAACATTAATGAGAGCAGTTAGTTGAATTTTTATCCCAAATTTAGAATAAGATAGTGTAATTAAACTCCTGGATTATTTTATAGCAAACAGTAAAAGACCTAAGAATCAGTGATGTCAAAGCTAATGCATCATTACCGTCTTTGCTAAGCCGAATAAATTTCTGAAACTCTGTCTGAGGTTGCTTTCCATAAGGCATTATGTCACGGTTTTCATTGTTTCCAACCTAAATAAATGACAGAATAGTTGAAGTGACAATACAAAAAAATGTTCACTGTTATTAGAAAACAGAAACTAGGCAAATAGCAGAACAGTTTACCTCGGGAAGATCTGAGAGTGCATCCTCCAACAAAAGCTTTCTTCCCAATGTATGATCATGGCCTTCATTGTAAGCAACACAGTTTTGCTGCAATGTTACACAAAATTTAAAGGCAGAACCATTATCAAACTTAATATAAAAATTTGGTATGAAAAAATCAATTGGAAGTTTAACCTTAACAACTAAGTAAATTTATACCTCCCACTTAGTAGGAATCTGGCCCCTAAACACTACATCATGGGTTGGCAGTGGGAATTGAGGCAACCTCTGCCAGAGTCAAAAAGAAAATTATTCCACAAGATTAGACTAGCAGAATTGTAAGATATATATTTATATTTATATTTGTAATAGTAAAAATACCTCAGTAGGAAGGGCCCCCCAATAAAATACCCGCATACGGAATTGAGGTAGACCATATGCACCTGCGCACATCATACCCATCCTTGCTTGGTAGTTCATTCCAACTAACCTCCCCAAAGCATACCGTCCTAAAAACCCATCAGCAAATTTCAAAAGATCCACTACATTTTCCATCAGCACATACTTGGGCTTTAGATAATCTACTATGTCCATGAAGACAGCCAATTGCTTGTTCTTCTCGTCATCTAATGGACTTTCAGAGTTCCTGAACCTATTGAAACCACTAATTCCTTGGCATGGAGGACCACCACACACAACATCCACATCACCCTATATAACAAGGATAAAATGCTCAGAAAATTTTTATTTTTTTTGGTACAATGGGGGGAAATGCTCAGAAAATATATTACACCAAGCTAAATCATAATGATTTGTAATAGAAAACTATAACCAGTTGAAGATGGAATACAAGAATTAAAACTTACAGGTAATGGCAACAGTTTGGACTGGTATACATGAGAAACAAATTCCTGTATGCTCTCCTCACAACCCCTGGTCAATAGAGTTATGAGCAAAAAAGCTACACAATTATAAAGTAAAATAAAAATGAGAAACAAAGAGAAGAAGCAATCATGGTGCAAAAGCATACGTTAGTAAATCTAGGGGCTCCCAAGTATCATACTCAGCTCCATATCCTTTCCATTTGACCTACAACACCAATATAAAACCTGGTTTCATTAGTAACAAATAACTTGTGCATGTTGACATTTATCATGATTTGAGAAGGAAAAAAAATACTATCTTTGACTTTTTTTTTTTTTGAAATGTACCATGATTATACTGTTTCAGAAGATCACTAGCAAACAAATGAACACATTTCAGCTTCATTGCTGTATAGTAAGTACCTCATTAACTATGATAAAGATTAACAATTTTAGTTTCTAATTTAGTACAAACAAATCTCAGACATGCTACAAAACATGGTTCAAAAAACTTTTGCTGGGGTAGTTTGATACCTTAAACAACAATTCCTTCTCTTCTCCATTTTTGGCTTTTCCATAACGTATACCAAGTATTTTTTCAACTTCATAAACTTCAGATTCTGCATCATCATCATCATCATCCTCTGCCTCCACATCCTCCTCTTCCTCTTTGGCATCTTTTGTTGTGAATACACTGAACGGTGTTTCTGAACCATCAGGTTTAACCACTTTAAAATGAACACAAAGTCCCTTCCACTTTTTCAGCAATGAGAGAAAATCATCCGCAGATTCTACCCGAACCTAAAATGAAATGAGATTTAGAGATGAATTAGACAAGTAAGCCTGGAAACCTAAAGGAACTGATGTGTGTGTGTATGAATAGATCATCTCTACAAATTTTCAGCCAAATTGATAATCATTAAGGCATGCAAAACTGGGATTTACAATTATGAACAAGAACAGTTCAAGTTGGACAAATTCGGTTTGTTCATTGATTTAATCTAATTTGATACCTTAACAATCATCAATTTGGCTGAAAATTTGCAGAAATGGTCTATACATTAGAACCTAAAAATTGAACAGTCAAGATGCCAAAATACAATCAAAAAGTGAGTCTATTCAAGGAAATCCACACATTTTATTATATCTTATATATATATATATATATATATATATATATATATATATATAAAGCAAAATGTAATTTGGTTCAGGATCTATTGGATTGAGGTTCCCATTTGGTACCCAGTATCATGATTATAGGATAGGTTTATGTTTCTTCTCTATTTATTAGTGGTATTGACAACGACTTTCATAGTGAGAAACACTTACAAATTCCTAGATAAAGTTATCTACAAATCAATTGATCTGATTGTCTTGATGATTAGATAATTTGTTCTTACAGATCAACATTTTTTGTTGTTGTTGTTGTACTTGTTGCATCTAACAACTTACAACTGGCTGTGTAGGTTGATGGAGGAGCCTGCTGCATATGGAAAGTTAGGGTTGGCCAATCTACTGGAACTCAGAGAAGAATGCTTAAGGGAGTTCCAATTTGTTGATTGTTATAGAAGTATAAAACAAAGGTTGCTGCACTTTATTTAGTGAAGCTGTTGAGATAATTTCCATCTGAGGCTAGCTTATTCCTGGCGAGCTTAAGTATACTCTTTGGAATGTAATTTTGAGTAAACAAAAAAACCTTTAAAAAAAACCTAGATTTACTGGGTTTAGAGGACATTATACCGCACTGGTGGTGCACCTGACACATGTCCCCCCTTTTTCTAACCCTTTCCCCCCTCTTTTAACAGGGAAAATATAATTAAATTACTGGACATGCATTTATATGAGTAAAAAGAAAAATGAATGAATGTTAAAACTGTAACCATACATCTAAACCGAATCTCGCAATATCCAATTTCCCAAGGAGACATTCCAACTCATTGTAATTTGTAACATCTGAATAAAATACACGCCTTGAATCAATATCGAAGCAACCTTCTATGACCTGAAAAAAAGAGTATAACAAATTCAACATAAAAAAATATCAACTGGGTAATTGAAAAAGTGGAGAATCATAAAGAGATTTCTTTATTGGTATTTCTTACAGTATCTTTCGCTCTGTAGAACCACTGAGCAGTAAAATAGGGAAGCCCATCAACTGCCTCAAACATCTCTATAATTTTACAAATGTAAGGCTGTTCTCCTTTGCCGGCCTAAACAAACAAATGAATGCAATAGCTTGTCAAATAATGACTTGAAAAACAAAACAGAACACAATGTTTCTGATAAACCTTGAAATTCATTCTTCCTATACATGTTTACATACATAATTGCATTCACACAAATACATGTACACGAGCACTTGATATCGCAAATATTTCATAGAAAGCCAAACAAAAATTCTTCAAACTCACTTTTACATGTGCATCATCATAAAGATCATAGATGCATCCATCAACCTCTGCCTTTGTGAAGTGTCGACGACCCTCAAGAAAATCTTCATCACTATAATACCATATAGCAAAATGTAAGCAATCAAAAGCCAAACAAGGTGGATATTAAAATTGAAAATACCAACTGCAGAAAGAACGATTGTACTTACTCGTTGGAGTTGTTTGCCTTCTTCTGAAATAATAAACAAAAATATGAATATATATTTCAAAAATTAATCTGTAAAAAAAAGGTTACAAAGCTCACAAATCCAGAAATTAACCTGAGTCGGAGGAGTAGCATATCGGTGGGGCCATCTCCGGCGAGCCTCCTCCGGTTCAACCGGCTCACCGAGAAACCTAGCCTCAGACATCACCACATCCTCGTCAGCCACATTATTAGCCTGAGAACCACCGCTCCCCTTACTCTCCTTCTTACTGTACTTCCTCGACTTGGGCACACTCGCCTCCATTGTAGCCGTTTCGCTACTCTCCGAAACCTTCTCGGCCGTTTCGGTACTCTCCAGTACCGACTCTTCCTCCACCGCCGGCTCCTTCAACTTCGCAGATGCGGATGAAGATCCAGCCTTAGATCGCTTCGGCTTCGCCTTCGTCGCCGTTGAGGTTTCGGTTTCGGTTTCGATTTCACTACTCTCCGGCAAAAAGACATCTTTCTCCCCCTGCTTCAGCTTCTTCGCGGCGGAAGAAGAAGCCGGAGATCGCTTCGACTTGCGCTTGGTGGCCATTGAGAGATGAGAATCGAAGTGATGGAGGGAGAAGGAGTACGGATTTATGGGGAGAGAGAGAGAGAGAGGGAGAGAGGGGAAAAGAATCGAGTTTGATTTCGAGGGTTCTGCGCGTGGGGAAGGTGAGGCGTGAAGGCGTGGGGGATTTATAGTGTGGTGGGGCCGTGAATTTCTAGGGGTTTATCTTCAAGAGAGAGAGGGAAGGAGTGGGCGGGAAGTACGACTTTCACTGAAATTTGAATTTTGGTATTGGCAATTTATTGTTTTTCGAACGTTGGGGGTGTTTCACTGCTTTGGCTCATATCTCGAAATTTTTTTCCTTTTTTTTCCAGGGGTAATTTTGTTTCCTTTTTATTTTTCCCAAAAATAGTGAACGTGGTGAAAAACCAACCAGTGATTTAGGGGAAATGAACAAATATTTTATTATAAATTAAAATTATAGTTATAACACGCTCACTTATTTGAAATTTAAAAAGTTGTGGATCGAAAATAAATTTAGTTAAAGAAATAAATAATTAGTATGAGAAAGAAAAGGGCATTTTGGTTGAGTTCTCTAGTCATATTGAATTGGACTCTGGATAATTCATAAACGGGTATCAATATAAGTTCATTTTTCTATTAGTATACACAAGGAAAGTTATGTATTGGAATTATATGTCTTATCTAATACTCATAAAGAGTGTATAGACGTGACGTATACTCACTTATTTCGGCAACTAATCATCCTTATTTCATGGAAGTTATGTATTTATTGTTGTAGTTCGTCATCAACTTTTTTCTAATTCAAGTTTAAAGTTTTGAATAAAAATTTGTAATTGTAGATATTAGTGACTAGTATATATTATTTTGAGTCGACTTCTTCGACTTTTAGTTTATCTTTTATTTGTTTGTGAGTGTTGGACTAATCATTATATAATTTCAAACTATCTTGTGGGATGTGGCATTGTCACGTAGTGAGACGTACAGGTGTGTAAGTGACAACATAACAATAGTATTATACTATTTAGAGCAAGTTCACCAGTTGGGTCACCAGGTCACCCACTATTCACTGCTTTTTAGTGTTAATTTCACCTTCTGGGTCACGAGCACAGTGTATTTCGTGCCCTGGGTCACCATGGTGACCTGCACAGTGTATTTCGTGCCCTGGGTCACGGGCACAGTGTATTTCGTGACCCAGAGAATGAAAAAATACACTAAAAAGCAGTGAATAGTAGGTGACCCGGTGACCCAACGGGTGAACTTGCTCTTAGAAGGATCAACAAAGAATCTCTTTTGAAATTAGAAGTCTTAAAATGGCTTTGGTATGTGATAACTCTTGTGGCGTTCTCAGCGTCACCTAGGGATGGCAAAAATCCCTAGCAGAGCAAGGCTCAATTGGATACCCGCCCCTAATGGGGGGAGAATTCGGGGACAAATGGGGAATGGGGATAGGGATCTCAATCCCCGCTATCTAAGATCGGGGATGGGGCGAGGATGGTATTATGATCTTCATTCCCAAACCCGCCCCAATGATATTTACATATATTTCATTTATATATATAATATAAATCACAAATATATACATTTACTATTTTACTTTAATAGTGTTTGACTTTTGCACTCACTGAATTATTATTTATGAATTTAATCATGTTTTAATTTAACTTGTTGTAGATTTTGATTTTAAAAATGCAATATGAGACCAAATTTATTCTATTTTTAAAATTCTTATAGGGGATTTGAGGCGGGTTTGGAGGCTTCATCCCCAGTGGGGATGGGACGGGAAATCCCCAATATATTTTTATTGGGTATTGGGGCGGGGATGGAGGTGGAGAATTACCCCGGGGATGAGGATGGTATTGTCACCCTCTGTTGATTATGGCCTTCGGCCCACATACTGTAGTTTTAGGCTTTGGGTCCCTTGTTCATGATTCTTCTTTCGTCAGAGTTCGATTGCTAATGTCCAAGTTTTTGACACCCTTGGTTGTCTTCTATCTATGGGTACGCAAATTGTCTCTCCCAAACAGTCATGTCATCAATTATAGTTTCCGTTACGTTTATTCCTACAAATTTCAATGCTCAAATTATGAATGAAGTTCTTTTTCGATCAAAAAAAATATAAAAATACTTATGCAGTGTATTTGATGCCTTATGGGTCTTGTTCAATTTATCGTTCAATTTAGATGCGCCTATTCATCTCATTTTGTTAATGTTTTACTTTCGATGCATTTCGACATCACTTCATGTACTCATTATTATTTAATACATTTTGTCGTTTTTCCTTAAAAATAAAATAAAATTAATACTAATAATAAAACAAACAAACAAATAAAGACTATCCAAATGAATCATTAAACTAGCTTGGACTATTAACACGTAGTTCACCAATTATATAATAACTTATCCTTCTATTAACTTGAGGACTGGCGGGTCTGGTTTCACCAACTTGTGATTGACTAATAAAGTCAACAAAATAGCTTATATCACAGGATTAGGCCGTTAGAGTAAGGATTGATAAAATTTTAAGTGACTGAACACCGTGTCAAGAAGCATATTCAAATTGGCAAGTCTCGTTCCACCGTCTCATAACCAACTGATGAACCCACTAAAATAGCTTATATCATAGTAGGATTAGGTCGTTGGGGTAAGGATGAGAAAATTTTAAGTGACCATACACTATGTCAAGTGACATGTTTAAATTGGCGGATCTCGTTCCACCGTCTCATAACTAACTGATGAACCCACCAAAATAGCTTATATCACATTAAAATCAGGTCATTAAGGTTTAAAATAAGACAAATTTAAACGGCAAGACACTATGTCAAGTAGAACGTTCAACTCACAACTTACATGATAATCTCATATATGAGAAATTGGTCGATACAAACTTCCGTATACCACACTACCTCTCACAATGAGGAAAGACCTACTAGCACATGACCCTCATTGGGCCAGTTTGGTACGAATATGCTTATAAGATAAGTTGGCTTATATTGTGATATGAGAATAAGCGATTGTTAAGTAAAACAAAATAGTGTTTGATAAATTAGATTTTTAAAAGTGCTTAATGTGTTGCTTAACTTGAAACTAAAAGTGTTACAATACAAAATAAGCTGCTTTCATAAGTTAGGTTGAGTGAGCTTCTGCTTTTAGCTTTAAAAAAGCTTCAACTTAAAAAAAAAAGTAAATATTATCAGTTGGATTAATTACTGCTTACTCCCTATACTTATAGGGTTTCGTCGTTTCAGTCCATGACGTTCGAATTTCACTTAAAAACTCCTCGAACTCTCAATTTCCTCCCAATTGGTCCCTGCCGTCAAACTCCGTCCAAATTGTCCGTTAAATTGCTGATGTGGCATCCATTTCACGATGAAATGTCTATTTTACCCTCGATTACTTTTTCTTTTTATTTTTTCTTTTTTCTCTTTTCTCTCTCGTGTTTTTTTTTCCTTTCCTTTTTCCTTTTTACCTCTTCTTCTTCCACACTCTCTCTCCTCCTCTGTTTATCTCCGTCTTCTTCTTCCAAACACAGCAATCTTTGACATAGAGTGAAGCAGAGAGCACGGTGACAATGTAACGAAGAAGAAGAACAAGACACTTATCATGCAGGGCCTGCAAAGTTGGCTTCTGTCCAGTTAGGAGGGTCCATCACAATACAAGGATCGGACTTTTCAAATTTAGCAACCTAACAACAAATCACAACCCATCAATCATCAATTTCTAGCCAAAAATAATGGGTACTTATAACTTATGCCAGAGACAGTTCATGGAACGCAAAAGAATGCAGAACCCAAAACCACAACACATCAAACACCCCACAACAGATGCTAGACTCGGCTTTGATCTGTTTTTTTTTCAAACCACATATCGCATCAGCAATTAAATCCTAACCATCGATCACATCAAAAATTTATGAACTCATAATTAAACCTCACGTTGGTGAGTCCGGTGTCGCCGCAGTAAAGGCAGTTGAAAGGAGCAGAAGAGTCTCTGTAGATGGTGTGTTGAAGCAGAACTCTTCTTGGGTCGCCGTAAACTAACCCAACCATCGATCACAATCTGCACAACCATCGATCACAATATGCAAAAGCCACCGTCTTTCCACCACCACCTCCTCGTTCTCCGCCGCGACCCTGACCGCTCCGGCCACCTCCCCTGCAAAGACATATGGGAAATTGGGATCGGACTGGACCGATTCGTGAAGGTAAGAGAAGAGGAGTGGTAAAGATTTGGATTTTGTTAGATTTGATCAATTTTGTTTAGGTTGAGGTTGGTATTGATAGGGATTTGGTTTGGTTTTGGGGAAGGAAAGAATCTGAGGATGGTTTGGTTAGGGATTTGGTTTAGATTTTCGCTGATTTAGAATTGTCGGTGATGAGGAAGAAGAAGACGGGGGTAAGCAAAGGAGGAGAGAGAGAGCGTGGAAGGAGAAAAGGTCAAAAGGAAAAAGGGAAAAAAAAAAGCGAGAGAGAAAAGAGAGAAAAAAAAAAGTAATTGAGGGTAAAATATACATTTTAGCGTGAAGTAGATGCCACGTCAGCAATTTAACAGACAATTTAGACGGGGCTTGACAGCAGGGACCAATTGGGAGGAAATTGAGAGTTCGATGAGTTTTTAGGTGAAATAAGAAGGTCAAGGACTGAAACGACGAAACCCTATAAGTATAGAGAGTAAACAGTAATTAATCCTTATCAGTTTTACCAAACATGTTACTGTCGAATTACGATATTTAAATTAAAACAGCTTATAAGCTTTCTCAAACGTAGCTTTAATGCCTCACCCAGCCAACTATTAGAATTTTGGAGAAGCACTTGTTGGATATATATATTTTTTATAACATGTAATCGACAAAAAAAACATCACCTTAGAATGCCCACTCTGGAGTCTCAACATACCAAATCATTTATAATTTTTTTAAATGAAATAAAAACCACTAAATTATTGAAAATGGTACAGAGAAATGTGGTCTCGATGTCCGAGTCCAAACGGCAATCTGTATGAAACCGTCAAGTCAGTGAAGCGAACGGTGATCCCGGCACCTGCTTAGACGGAGATATAAACGGTTACGGTTACACCGTCATAAAAAAAACAAAGAGGAAACCACCTGAGTCAACGGCAGTCAAAGACGCATATATCCCCCACCCCACTCTTTAAAAAAAAAAAACAAACATCTCTCCGGTTAACAGTTTGCACAGAATCCAATACATTTCTCGGTCCAATTTTCGGGCTTTTTGCTCTGGACACTATAAAACCAAAACCCCCCACCACAACCAGTAGCACCAACCGTTTCTCTAAACTTTACTCTTTCTCACTGATAATCGGACATGGCCAAGCACCAGAGCTCCGATGCTCTGAAGAAAAACCGAGAGGAAGAAGAGGATGAAGAATTCGAAGAAGAAGAAGATGAAGATGAAAGCGACAAAGAAGAAGAAAACCAAAGCGGAATTCCTTCTGTGGAGTTACAAAGCTCTGGAGCGGAGTCGAGAGACGCGCGATTTGAAACCCTAGCGGTGCCTCAGTTAACTGAGAAGGATCAGTGTGCAGGTTAGTTTTTCATTTCTTTTTCTTTCTATGGTTTTGTTTTGCGAGGGCTTTGTGATTTTGTTTGATGATTTTGTTTTTGTGTATGGTGTGATTATAGAGAAGGCGGTTGTTTTTTTTGGTGTTGATCTCACAGGTTTTGGGGTTAACTCTGCGACGAATGATGGAGCTCAATTTCAGGTTAGAAGATATGTCATGTCTAGTTTATGAGCTCTTGATCTGGAGCTACGGGGGAGTTGGTGCTTTCTCTTTTTTATTGTTTGTAAATTCCTATTTGCATTCGATTTTGAATTGGTGTGTGCATATTTGAGCAATTTTGTTTTTCGGAGAGGTGGAAATCATAGAATTCACATGTGCAAGATGCTGGTGGGAAGGGTTAATTCTCCAGTCAGGGATAGTAGAAAAGATTGTGATTACTGTTATGTTTGTTAATTTAAGCATTGTTGGTAATAGCAAAATTCTTCCGGCAATTCGACTTGTTATTGCTTATGATCCCGTCACGGCAATAGTTTGGGAGGGGTAAGGGGGTTGGGGTGTATTCTATTCACAGGCTTAGATACCATGACATAAGTCTTTGTGGTGGTAAATGAAAGTTATTATTCTATTTGTTGTTGAACTTAATTGCAACAAAAGAAGGAAATGTAAGAAAAGCATAAGATATTAATTTACATACTGAAGAGATTCTTTTGAGTGATATGACATAAAGTTATAGTTGAGAAACAAGAAGCAGAAAATCTAATATACTGCAAGCTAGTTCTTACCTATTAAATTGGTCCAATATCTGGTTCTTTGTGTAGTTTGTGTTATTTAAAAGGGGGCTGGAGCTGATTCGAGGAGGCTAGGCCCCCTTACATTTGCTCGTTGTATATTATGTTATATATTTATCATCATTCCATGAATATAACTTTTCTTTCTTTTAAAGGAGCCAATTGGGATAAGCCACCAGGAAGTTCTGGCAGCAGCACCGAACCAGCCTGCTCGGGGTCAGATACAAAATCTGCAACAGTTGAGTACTTATCCAACTTCTTTGTCAGAACTGTCACCAACTTCTGTTACTCAATCCATTTCACCCGCTCCAAGCCCAATTCTTCCAGAACAAAGACCGTCATTGCAGAAGGTCAATGGTTTATGTACGCCTGAGGAGGACAAACAAATTTCTTCTGACTTTAAGTCTATATCGCCTGTTCCTCTTGTAAAAACATCTGCTTCAGATGGTTACAACTGGCGAAAATATGGCCAGAAGCAAGTGAAGTGTCCTCCAGGTTCGCGAAGTTATTACAGGTGCACATTTTCCGAGTGTTCTGTCAAAAAGATTGAATGCTGCGATATTTCAGGCCATATAACCGAAATTGTTTACAAAAGCCAACATACTCATGATCCCCCTCGGAGGAGTAACTGCACAAGGGAAATCAAGGTTGCATCGTCTGCTGAGTGCGTGGGCAATAGTGTTATAGAATATCCCTGCGAAATACTGAATGATTCAGAGCTGCCTACGACTTCGAAAGAACCTATACAAGAAAACCCAATTCCTGAAAGAAAACGACAGAACTCAAATGACTCTGATGGTAATGGTGATGTTATGATCAAGGAGGAGCATATCAATGAACCAGAATCCAAAAGAAGGCAAGTTTTTCAAACTCTACTCCCCCCCCCCCCCCCTCTCTCATAATTTTGTAACCCATATTTAAAGGAGGAGAGGTGATAGTTGTTTTTAATAGTTTCTCCTTTTTATATCTAGATTGAAGAAAAGTAACTCAGAATATTCAGATTCTCTCTTGAAACCTGGCAAGAAACCTAAGTTTGTAGTGCATGCAGCGGGGGATGTGGGAATATCAGGTGATGGATACAGGTGGCGCAAGTATGGACAGAAGATGGTGAAGGGAAACCCCCATCCCAGGTGCATGCCAGTTCTATCATTTGTTTTCTTTGTTCTTTTTGTTTGACATATTTTTGAATGCATTCTCTATACTTTGTGAAACAAAATTTACCTAAAAACACCTTGATGCAGTGAAAAATGCAATTGAAATGAAAATGTCAATGATGATAGGAGCCTCAGTTCTGGATTCCAACAGTACAATTTAACTGTTCTGTCTTGCTCTTGTTTCTTAAGCAATATTAACTATTTCCTCTTTCGTTCATTTGCGATTCCAGTCTTCCAGATCCAAGGGTAACACAAAAGCTGCAAAGGATGTCTTGTTTTATATTTTGACTGTTGGGTTATCCCTACTCTGCCATTTTGCTAGGTATCTACTGATAGTAATCAAAAAACAGTTACCACATAATGTTTAGAGCTTTATAATTAGAATTGACCTCTGATATTCTCTCTCTGGTTTTAATTTTATCTTTTTGGGATCTGATAGGGGAGTGATCTTGGCAATTCTCTTTCTCCACTTGCACTTTTATCTTTTAATAGTTTTTATATGATTCCATTCCTTGCACTTCCAAATCTCTACCCTTTCATCAGTTGCACTTGCTTCTATTTCAAAGTAGTAATCATAAAAGAGTAGATTTGGAAAATCAATTAACAGAGACTTAAAGAAGAGAGGAGTTCTCTGAGATAGTCTAACATAGAGTTCCTCATAAATCAATTTTAGCTTTATGTGACTGGGACCTCTGCTTCATTATATATGTCAGCTGTTAGGTAGTACTTGATGATCATCTAACGGATTGTCTTACCTGCTGAATAATGATATAGGATAATTTTCAGGGAGTGTATTATGCAGCTGCCTTTAGACTAGGCAACTCCCTTGAAAATTGGTGGTCTACTTAAGAAGCCAACCACTAGCTCGGTTTACAATTCTGTTTGCATAAATTACTGCTTTTTACTATATAATCTGCTGAATCCTTAAAATCCAGGTGTAAACTTTTACTTTTGTCTTGATCAATTTGCTTATATGTTTTTCTTAGGAACTACTATAGATGCACTTCTGCTGGATGCCCTGTCCGGAAGCACATTGAAACAGCCGTAGATAACACAAGTGCCGTCATAATAACATACAAGGGGATACATGACCATGACATGCCTGTTCCAAAGAAGCGGCATGGCCCTCCGAGTGCTCCTCTTGTTGCCGCGGCTGCTCCTGCTTCCATGAACAATTTGCAGATTGTGAAAACTGATACTGAAGGACACCAATCTTCGACCCAGTGGTCAGTGGACAAGGGAGCTCACCAATCTTCGACCCAGCGGTTAGTGGACAAGGGAGCTCACCAATCTTCGACGCAGCGGTCAGTGGACAAGGGAGCACACCAATCTTCAACCCAGTGGTCAGTAGACAAGGGTGGAGAATTGACTGGTGAGACCTTAGAACTTGGAGGTGAAAAGGCAATGGAATCAGCTCGAACTCTTCTGAGCATTGGATTTGAAATCAAGCCCTGTTGAAAGTTCTTTTAGTCCCCGAGGACTAGTCAAGACTTGAGAAGATCATCAATCAGCTTTTCTTAGGAAAAAACAGGCAGGTGTATTTATGTTAAGATTAAGCATCACATTGGCAGGTTTGATTTTTTTTTTTTTTTTCCCCTCTACCTTTTAGGTGTTGTTTATAGTGCACAGTTGTGTATATCTAGTATTGTATGTCCTAGAATCTTTTGTTTGAGTAGGCTAATGGTAATGAAGCACTAAAGAAATGCGAGGCATCTTTTCTATTTCAAATTTTTTATTGAGAGCATGAATACATTTAAGTTTTGAAGCTTAATGTATGTAGCTTTCTGGGGTAAGCTACTGTTTCTTGCCCAATTTGGTACGATTACTTTGAAAAAAGAAGCTTTTGGTACAGAAGCCAGAAGGCTTCCTAGACAGTCGGCATCTAGATCCATAATACTTCATGTCCCCACATTTTTATTGAGAGCATGAATACATTTAAGTTTTGAAGCTTAATGTTATGTAGCTTTCTGGGGTAAGCTACTGTTTCTTGCCCAATTTGGTACGATTACTGTGAAAAAAGAAGCTTTTGGTACAGAAGCCAGAAGGCTTCCTAGACAGTCGGCATCTAGATCCATAATACTTCATGTCCCCACATTTTTGATGGTGATGTTGTTGAGCACACACTGAAAACTTGTCTACTAATCGGGAGTCTGCATCAACTGTCCCAAGGGAACATGGAGACATTGTGCACAGATCCTTCATTATCAGCAATCCATTTAAAGCCAATAGACCTTTCAGTATAAGTTGTGGCTGTCGGTCCAGCACATTAGAAGTTTAAGTAAATTCCTTCCTTATGCCTAGATATGGGTTTAAAGACTAAATAGTTAACCTTTTGACCGTACAAAAAATTGTGTATTAGTTTCTGAAGGCTATCAAGAGAAGCCACACCAACAGCACAATCACCAGTTTCATTTTAATCCACTTCAGTAATCTACAGTGCGCGAAAATTCCATATTTGCTTCAGAATTCATTAATTACACACGAAACCATCTTCAACACTACCCTATACAAGAAGAGTATGAGTAGCTCTGAATGAGTCAATGTGGTAGGTAAGTGATGATTGAACCGGGGTGGTCAAGACACTGCCTTTACAAGTCTGAGGTGAAACTCAACTCGAACCGGGGTGGTCAAGACACTGCCTTTACAAGTCTGAGGTGAAACTCAACTCGTCCAGGGCAACTGACAAGTCTGATTCTATCCCGTTCTCGGTTTTCTTTCCAGCCTCGTCCTTGGTGGCACTCTTTCAGTATAAGTTGTGGCTGTCGGTCCAGCACATTAGAAGTTTAAGTAACTTAATTCCTTCCTTATGCCTAGATATGGGTTTAAAGACTAAATAGTTAACCTTTTGACCGTACAAAAAATTGTGTATTAGTTTCTGACGGCTATCAAGAGAAGCCACACCAACAGCACAATCACCAGTTTCATTTTAATCCACTTCAGTAATCTACAGTGCGCGAAAATCCATATTTGCTTCAGAATTCATTAATTACACACGAAACCATCTTCAACACTACCCTATACAAGAAGAGTATGAGCAGCTCTGAATGAGTCAATGTGGTGGGTAAGTGATGATTGAACCGGGGTGTGGTCAAGACACTGTCTTTATAAGTCTGAGGAGAAACTCAACTCGTCCAGGGCAACTGACAAGTCTGATTCTATCCCGTTCTCGGTTTTCTTTCCAGCCTCGTCCTTGGTGGCATTCTCTTCCTTCCCTTCTGCGGCGTTTAGACACTCCTGGAATCTGAAGCAACTAACCAGATGGTCATTTGTAATTCCGGTGACTTGCATGAAAGAGTATATGACAGTGGGACCCACACTGCGAAATCCCCTTCTCACTAGATCTTTGCTTATCACATCTGCTTTTGGGGTTTTGGCTGGAACCTGCCGAGGGTACCGGAATCTGCTAACTATAGGCTTGTTATTCACAAAGCTCCAAATATACTTGTCGAACGATCCAAACTCATCTATGACCTGGCATCAGTAAAACCTGCAGAAAGTTAGCTGCATAGATAATCATAGCAATTAAAAAGATGCAATCATGGCTGTGGTAAAAAGGATTATTGGGCAGTAGTTATTGGTTGGAAAATTATCAGGACAAATAAGTGACTGACACTCACACTCTAATGAGGCAAGCTGGCATGCTGAAGAAAAGGAATAATTAGGTTACACGAACATTTCTTGATTTGAGCTGTATGAAGGTAGTATCACTAATTGTCTTATATGTGTGATACAAATAACAGGGGAGTCAGGGCCACCGTTCAACTACTTTTTTCACCAAACCTATCTGATCAAATCATCACTAAGCACCCATTATATACCAATTGATTGCTTATGCAAACAATGTGGTCCAGAGTTAGTATGACTAAGCCAAGGGAATAAGGGTAGTTTTCTTCTAGATGGATGCAAAAACTAAATCCCACTATACTAATATAAATAGTTGAAGAGTCAATTTCTGCTGGATAAGTTCACAACCCTACAGTTTTTTAGTACTTTCTCCCTATGAGTTAGTAGCATCTTCTGCTAGTCAATCTCATAGAACTAGTCAATCTCATAGAACAGGAGAAGGAAGTGAATATCTACCTTGGTCATTTGACGTGCATTTTCAAGGATAGCACGCAACTTTGACTCAGACAATAGGGAGCTTGCAACACTTCCCAGTGCCATTAACTTCTTCTCATTCAACTTTGCGACGGCAACAGGATCAAAATCTGCAAACACTTCCCTGCAAAAAGAAGTTTGTTCATTTTCTTTCAAAAAAAAAAAAGAAGCTTGTTCATTATTTACATAGAGCGGAAAGGTCTTGCAGCAGGAAGGCCCCAACTTTCATATATAATGGTATTTTGGGGCAAGCCTATTCGTAAACAAAAACGAGAACTTCAAGAGACATTACCTAAAGATGTGCTTTTTGCTTAGAATGAGAGGCCATGAAAGTTCAGCCAAAGCACCAGATAAGACAAGAAGCTCAAACAGTCTCCTGCATATGGTCAGAAAGATCAAGCAAATGACTATGAAGTATAGTTTTAACCATGAACAGTCATTTCAATAAACATGGATGCAAATAATGCTGTTATGACATACTTGTCATCGTGTACCGGAACCCCCCATTCTTCATCATGAAAAGCAACATAACATGGATCTGCTTTCAACATATAAAACACCATCAGAATATAAGGTATATGAAGAATTCAAGCAATAAAGAAAAACCTAGTTGATTCTACTATACAAAATGAGTCTCTATTAACATACGTCTAGCTATATTCACAAAACTTAATACAGTTATAAGGTTATTCATACCAATGAGATATATCAAGGGCATGCAGCCAATCTTTACATCAATCAGGTTAGAATTTCAAATTATGCTTGCCACGATTTTGAAAAATAGAATATACTAAAAAGAGGAATATTGTAAAACTTCCCCTTTCCCATTCATTTGATATAGTTCAGACAATATATGTGCTAATGAATTCATGTTAGCAATGAGATCATAAACAATAACGTTCAAAGAAAGTAAATTGCATTCAATTGAGACATAAACATGCTATAAAGAGCCAAATGTATTTGATCCCTTCTTCACTTAAATTGAAGCCCTTCATTCTATGGTGCAAAATGCTTTGATTAACAAAGGAGGAAATACACACTGCAATCTTTTGCAATTTTGGTTTTAAACGTGGAACTTATGGTTCTTAAAAGACCTACCTTATGCAAAGAATTAGTTTGCCTCCACACTGCAAAATTGTGAATAAATTCAGGTTCCTATTATGCTAACACTTCCCCCAATATACTTTTCAATCAGTATATTCCAAAGCCATGGCCAAGATGATGACTAATAATTTGTTCTACGAATCCAAATGTTATACTTTAAAAGCGATCAAAAGGTCAAGTGTCGGAAGGTAAACCACTACAACAAATAAAGAATAAATAAAAATAACCAATTACTCCAGAAGCAAAAAAAAAAAAAAAATCACTTTAACTAAAAGAAGTAAGACGAACCAGTATTTGGCGTCACCCAAGCACACCGTTTCTTTGACTGTGAACCACCAGGAGGAGAGTCCAATCCACCATCAGAAACAACACTTCTTGGTTTTGAAACATACTGCTTCCTCCTACTCCCTACACTATTTGATCGAATCAGTCTACCAGTAGATGCTCTACTATGGAATGAATCCGTAGAGGCATCAGATGAACATGATGCATTTAGTGAAAAATTAGACTGCAATAACTGCTCGTGCCGACGAAGTACTGAAGGAACACTGAGAGAATGCAACTGAGGAGAGGTAGAAAGCGATTGCTGGGTTTTCTTGTCTTCAGCTGATGCAACCTCCTCAACCATTTTCTCAGTCTTTCTCAGAGGCTTTGTAGCTGGTTTTCGTGCACTGAATGCCCCTCCCTTGTTCCCAGCAGGTCCAAGCACGGACCGTGACTCAGAATTGGCCACATTGATAGACTTTACTCTTGGAGCTCCTGACATTCTATGACCTCTTTTGTTCAGCACCAACTTCTAGTCTTCTACACAGACCTCAGCTTTTGTTTCCCACCCAGAATCACCAAATTATGTAAAAAAAATTAGCTCGAGAGCTGTAATTCGCTGTAATTCAACCACCTTATGGGTTTGTCTCAGTCCTCAATACTATCCAACAACCCTCAGATCATCTAACACCTCTCTACAAAATCCACCAAAACCCCTACTGTCACTTGCATTCACAAGCTCAAATCACCACACACCCAGAAGCATATTAACTATTCATTGACCTTGCTCTTCAAGTTCAAACAAACCACCTTATGGGTTTGTCTCAGTCCTCAATACTATCCAACAACCCTCAGATCATCTAACACCTCTACAAAATCCGCCAAAACCCCTACTTTCACTTGCATTCACAAGCTCAAATCACCACACACCCAGAAGCATATTAACTATTCATTGACCTTGCTCTTCAAGTTCAAACACAGATCTTAACATTTCAACCACACCCCACTCCCCAAACTTACACTTCCACAAACCCTTTGGGTCTGTACATTCACATTCAAATCCTCAAAATTCACCAACCCATAATCTCAAACACTTTCAAAACCCACATCCAAGAACTCACTTCTCCAATGGCCAGATTCCAACTCACCCCAAAACCCCTAACAAAGTCAAGACCCAGATCACAATTCCACAAAACAACACCAAAGTGGGAAACTTTAGCTCAATCCAAACCTAGGGCTTTAGAAACCCAACTCACCTAATTCCCCAAAATAGCCAAATGAGCTATTATCAAAGAGCCTCCAAACTCAAAGCTTCCACATTCTCCACTTTCTGCAAAATAAAGAAACTACAACTATCTAGAACAAAGAAAAAGCAGAGGCCTTTGAAATGAACCTTGGGAGAGTTAGCTTACTGCAGCACCACAGAGCAGAGCTGACTCAAATGGCATGGTCTCTCTGCAAGTCCCCCTACACTTTTTACCCACAAATTAATGAGATGAGAAAATGCGGGAAACTGGGTTTTCTGGGTATCGAAGAGAGAGAAAGCTTTCGATCTCAGGAATTGAAGTTTCTCTCAGAGAGAGAGAGAGAGAGAAAGAGAGAGGAGGAAGAGACAGAATGAGCAAAAGACAGAGAGAGAGAGGGTGAAAGCTTGTCCTTTTTTGTAGTGTATTTCACAGGGTGACCTACAAACCCGGTTTGGTGTAACATTTTACCTCCTATCGCCGGTTAAACATTTTGTATCTGAATTCATACAAATGAACAAATTATTCTTAAGGTTATTTAGGATTTGAGGAATCTGAACACAAGTTTGATTAGTATTTTTGGTTTTGTTTGATAGGAAGAAGAAGATCATGGGGTTATTACACCAGTGATAAACTGAAAGACAATGTGGGCCATTTTTGGAAATGAGTTTTGAAACACTACCAAATTTGGTACGGGCCTCTGTCTTATTGTGCAAATTCTATAACTCATATATATATATACTGCAATGTTATATTTTGATTCTCTCAGGTTTATTCTGAAACTAATAGTTTTTAGTAGGTAGCACCGTAGCAGCAGAGAAACAAAGATTTTATATTTTGATTCTTTTAGATTTATTCTCATCGTCCTGAAACTAATAGTTTCTAGTAGGTAGCAGCAACCAACAAGCAAACAAATGATTGAGTTATGCGATGGGCGAACAATACGGAATACAGGGATTAGTTACTGTTTGTCTGCTTTACAGTTCTACTGGTAAATGGACCATTGCAACTCTGCTAAACCCTAATGGCTCATATGAACATGACAATGGCATATCATATGACAATCAAACACAGATGGACAGTATTACTCTCCACTGCTTTGGTCTCTTTGTCTTCACTCTTCTACAAGATTCCTATTCTTCAATCCTTTCATGTGCTTAGAAAGTCAAATACAGTAGACTCTGGAGCATGCCTTGCCACACAATCGGTGTCGGAGTTACCAAACCTATATCTAGATTCTAGAAATGTAAATTGTACCAATAAGTTTCATCGTCTCACAGTCACAAAGTTATATTAATTCTCTGTAGGATCAAAGTAAAAACACAGATTTCAGAATCTCCGGTATACAAAGAAACATCCACAGAGAAGGCAACTGAGAAAAGTGGACTTCAAGATTGAATTAGAAAGTCATCAAATACTTGCTAAAATAGGCAAATAATCTCAGGACTTCTGTATATACCAAACTACATTACATCAGATATATAGATGCCCAAAAGGAAGAAACTGCTAATTGGAACAAGCCTAAATTGGGCTACATTTTGGGACTAGACATGATCAAAACTCAAAAGAAAATAACTGTCTTAGAGTCTTCTGGCTTCAGCCGGAAATCAAACTGCTTACAAGATCTGGAAATGACACCTGCAAGTACCCCACACAAACCAACAGTTAGTGAAGTAAACTACTAAAACTGTTGAGGATCTGCTATTTTGTTGACGTAAACAAAACACAATCGTTCGAAATAGCATCCAACCCCACTAATGGAAATATTAGAAGAATGGGAAACACAACCTCAGAGGACTTCTTACCAACCAAACTTGACACATTAATTTCTACTAAAGTTTTTGTCGTTTCTTAATTCTTCCCAAAAATAGGAAGAGATAAACGTGTTCAACAATACCATTCTAGCTCAGATATCATATCAGAACAGAGACTAATTTAATGTCGATTGATGAACAAGGACATTTAACTTGCACAAGATGTAATATATTTTCAGGAAGAAAAGAACAGATCTTATCCTTGAAGTAAATATCCAATCAAAGATGAACATAATAGACAGTTGAACTTTTATTATGGAATCTCCAGACACAAAAGCACCATTAAGAAACTCCAAATAAGTTTCCGAAAAAGACATTTTACTTGCAAAATATGTCTAGCATATATTTCAGGGAAGAAAAGAACAGATTCTCTCCTCGAATTATATATCTAATCAAAGATGAGCATAATAGACAGTTAAACTTATTCTATGGCATCTCAAGACCCTCAAAAGCACCAATAAGAAACTTTGACAATTGATCAGATTATGATGACAACAAAACAAGGATGGGAACTTGTGAAAAAAGGACCATGAGAATAGACATACCCCAGCAGACCCCTGCCTTGCCATGTTCTAGGTGTCACCATTAAGTTGACTTGGGCACCTTGCCTTAAGACCATAACAGGTACAGCACAACCCTGTTTCGTTTGAGCCTCAGAAGCAAGTTTCTGCAACAAATTGTCACCATTTTCTACATTGCCAAATTTCACAATCTGATCTCCAAGCTGTAAACCATCCTCTGCTGCTGGTGATGCATCAGCTATCTCATCAACCAATGCAAAAGGTACGCTCACATCCACATCCATCGCATTCGAAGAAGCATTGGTTGAAGATGCCGATTCTCCAACACTGACAACTGAACCACTCTGACCATCTGCCATTTCATCATTACCAAGAATATAACACAAAATGCAATTGCCACATCTATGAAATCGGACAAAATTACACTGCTAAAACCACATCCATTTAACCACCTACCTGATGGTTTGAGGGATGATGATTTTGGAGCAAGCTTTGCCGAATGCAAAACTTGTATATTTCGGTCCAATTTCTCCGTAATCTCTTTGTAATCATTTTTCAGTTCTGCAAATTACAAGAAAAACCACAAATAACCATATGAATACTCACTGACTACTACAGCTTCCTCACGAAACTAGCTACTCAGACCACAACCAGTAAACAAAACCACAATCAAATCAAGTCACTATCGATTACGAAACGAAAACACACCACAACTAAAAGAGAGGTATATCTGTACATGTAAAGCTCCACACTCAACAATCACTTTGTATCGACTATCAAAGAATCTATTTTTCTTAAAAGAAACGCAATTCAAGCAAAGATTACCAGCAAGACGACGCCGTTCAGCTCGCACAGCTGGGATGTCAATGTCCTCGCGAGGAAACCCCTGCAGATTACAACAACACGAAACAATTTGAGAACAATAAAATCCCTAATTTCCCAAAACTATTGCAGAAAAACGAAAAGAACGAAATTTTAGTGTGACCTCGAAGTTAAGGAGGTTGCCGGAAAGTCCAGGACCGCCGGGCTGAGTAAGACGCTCGATGATGGCATTCATCTCCGCCTCCAAAGCACTCCTCTTCTCCATCAGACCCAAAGTCTCCGCCTTCAGATTCGCCGCCACCATTTTTGTTTTCTTTGGGGTTTCTTCTTCTTCTTCTTCCTCAAGAATATGAAATTTGCAACTTATAGGACTGGGAGAGAAATCGGAAAGCAAAGCGGTGCGGTGGGAGCAATTTTGGTAAAACTGAACACGTGCATCGCGCGTGCTAAGGTCTTGGATTACAAAGAGAAGCGGGCCGAAGAAAAGCCCAAAATTTATGAGCCTAAACATGGAAGGGTTGGGCACGTGGAAAAAAATTACACAATATAACTCACTCGGTTTAATTGATATGGTTTTTTTACTCGATTTCGTTTAGCTTTTACTCAGTTGTGTTTAGGGTGGAGAGAGTTGCATTAAGTTTATTTGTCTGGTTAAAATTAAGGATTAATTTCAGTTTACATACTCCAACTTTAGAGCAATCTTTAATGATTCTTTTAATTTCATCAATATTACTCCTGCACTCTCAATTTTCATTAGCCGTGTGCCCAATGTTCGAAGCTCCATCCAAATATTCCGTCAAATGATGACGTGGAAAGAGACAAAATTACTAAATTCCTATAGTGCCTTTCGTCAAACCTAAATGAAAAAAAAAATTAATCTTTTTCTTCAATTTTCTCACTTCTTCACCATGTGTCAGTTCTTCAGTTCTTCTATGACTCTTTGTTGGCGTGAGTCACTCTCCATAATTGTAGGAATTGTAGTATAATTAGGCTTGTATAGTTAAGGAGAATATTATGTAGTTAAGGGGGAGAATATCACTGTGTTTCCTATTAAGATTGTGTATATTTTGTATATGTACTCCGTCTTTGGAGAAGATCCATACATCAGAAATTCCCAAACTTCCTCTTTGCCTTTGTTCTGTTTGACTTGGTATCAGAGCAGACATCCGTTTGGACTATGTTCGTTTGTTTCCGTTGCAAATTTGTCTTTGTACTCTTTAAGAGTTTGTCCTTTGTCTTCATCGTCTATTCCTTTTGCTCTAAAACCCTAAAGTTTGCAACACCTTGCCATTAGCCTCTCCTTTCTCAGCTGTGTTAAAGTTTTTGATTTGTGTTACTGTTTGAAGAAGAAGAAGAAAAATGACAGATTTGCCCTTTAGTTCGCTGGTCAATGGAGGAAACGAGGGCTCTCCTTCCGCCCCTTATGATGTTGTGATTGTTCAAAACATCAACAATCAAAGGTATCAACCAAGTCATAATTATAACAGGGAACCAGTTTCATTCAACAGTCAGGTGAATTGCAACTATTGTAAAATTATTGGCCACTACAAGAGTCAATGCCCCAAGTTGCTAAGACTCAACTCTAATAACTATGGTTGAAAATGAAATAACATTGGTAAGAAAAGCAAGGTGGCAATCCAACTGGTGTAGGTGCAAGAACTTGATTTCTATGGCGTGGAGGACCAAGATCAAATTACAAATGTTCTGTAACCTTTTATCCTATGTATGTCATCTTTCAGGATCTGTGCACTCTTGTGATAATTGGCAAGGGATACTTGAGGGAGAGACTGTTTCACTTGAATTGCATATACGCAGGACAGAGACAAGAACCGCCAAGTCTGCAAAACCATGTTGCCCTGACATTGAGTTTTGATCGGTTGAATGAGTTGTGGTTGTGCATCGCTGTTTAGGTCATCCATCCTTTGGAGTTATGAAGAAGTCCATGCCCTCTCTGTTTTTTTGGAATAAAGGAGTCAGCTTGCATTGTGAGAGTTGTGCTGTAGCTAAGAGTCATAGGTCTACCTATCCTTCTAGTTTTCATTCTAGTACACTGCCATTTGAATTGATTCATGCAGATTTCTGGGGACCTTCCAAACATTCAACCCTTTCTGGAATGCGTTATTTTGTTTTATTCATTGATGATTTCACAAGATTGACTTGGGTTGTTGTACTTAAGTCAAAATATGCAGTCTTCTCTGCCTTTATAGCTTTTCATAATCTTATCCGTACCCAATATGATGCGTGTATTAAAATATTTTAGTCTGATAATGAGGGAGAGTTTTTTAATCATTCATTTCGTGATTACTTCCAATCTCATGGAATTGTTCACCAAACACCATAACATAATAGGGTCTCTGAGTGGAAGAATCTTCATTTGTTAGACATGGGTCACGCCCTTCTCCTTAATGTCAATATGCCTAAATACCTTTGGGGAGAGGCAGTGTTGTGTGCCTCCCATCTTATTATTTGTCTCCCATCTTCCTCTCTTCAAGGTCGTATTCCAATTGAGGTATTGTTTAATTATGTTTCTATCTCATCTCTTAATATCCTTTCTGCTCTTGTCTTTGGTTGTGTAGCTTATGTCCATCTATATAAGAACCAACGTTCCAAGTTAGATGCAAGGGCTCTCAAGTGTGTCTTTGTTGGGTATGGGACACATCAGAAAGGATACAAGTTTTATCATCCTCCCTCTCAATGATTTTATGTCACCATGGATGTGATATTCAGTGAGGATACATGCATGTTATTTTCCACTTTCTACGACTCATAGTCAGGGGGAGCAAGGTGTTTTTTTATGTAGGACAGTACCAAACAGGGCCAACGATCGATCTCTTTATCTCAAACGATCGATCGTTTAGTGAAGATGAAATGTCCGGTGGCCCAGAAACCAACGACACTCCTGCAAAAACAGAAAAAGCAATTGTTGAACAGAACATTGCGAGTTCCGAAACAAAAAAGGCAATTGCTAAATCGTCTATCCTTCGCCATGCAACTGCCGAACAGAGCATTGCGACTTTCGAAACATAAAAGGCAATTGCTGAATCGTCTACCCTTCGCCATGCAACTACCGAACAGAGCATTGTGAATTCCGAAACAGAAAAGACAATTGTCAAATTGTCTACCCTTTAAGAAGAACCTCTTAATCATTCAGTCTCTCCCTCTCCATCAGTGGTCTCCCTTGTTCAATCTTCATCTAAGGTACGTAGTAGTTTGCCTTTGTCCCATAACCCACCTTTGTCTAATAGTGTTACTCCTTTAACTGATTCTGCACATGTTCAAACACGAGTCTTACCAGAACGGTCCAATCTTGGCCAGCCTACCAAGAAATATGAACCAAGTTTGTGTGCTAAGACCAAATATCCTGTAGCTAATTATGTGTCTACTCATAGGTTGTCTAAACCATATGTAGGCTTTGTGAATCAATTATCTTCTGTGTCACTTTCTAGTAAAGTGCAGGATGCAATGAAGGACGAGAAGTGGGCAAAAGCAATGGCTGTGGAGATGGACGCACTCGAGAAAAATCAAACGTGGGAGTTAGTATCACTACCTCCTGGAAAGAAAACAGTTGGGTGTCGATGGTGTATACAGTGAAGCACAATTTAGATGGTTCGGTGGACAGATTTAAGGCAAGGCTAGTAGTGAAGGGTTATATGATGTGCTCATATTTTCCTATATTTCTATGCCTCTTAATCATGATATTTTTGTTTAGTTCTCCGTATTTATGATTCATTTACATGTTTTAGTGTTTTTCTAGGTTTGTTTCATAGAGAGAAGAAAAGAAGCCAAAATGAGCTAACTATGATTGAAAGACGCCTAGGTCCCAAAATCTGTCTGTGCAAAATACCCAACTTCGCCGAATTACTGGGAGTTACTCAGATCGAATCAGACAATGAACTTTATATCATTGGAAAGCTACAGATGTTTACTTTCCGTAGAATTTTACGGATCTCGATTTCGATACTTATGGAGAAAGTTATGATTATTTGAGTGAAAATAGGTTCGACAAGAAATCTGCTCGGGAATTTACAACCATTCGTGGAGAACTCAAGTTTCGTAGCACAAGATCAACAATCCTATTGTTTCAAGGAAGTAAATTCAGATGAGGATGCAGAGAACACATGTATTCCTACTTCTACGAGAGATATTTCAAGCTTTTCCCATTCCAAATCAAGAAAGGAATCTAATCTCAAGTCTTATAAGGAAACTTGAAGCCAAAGATGAGCATAAATCTTCCCTATATAAGGGAGCACGAATTTACATGGGAGAGGGAGTCTCGGGAGCACAATGTAGATGCTTAAGGAACAAAGACAACTCATCCATCTTTCCCTTTCTTTTCCTTTCCATTCTTTTTATGTTGTTCCTATGTTTTACTTAGTTATCTTTTGTTAAACCTTTTCAAGGTTAGGATGATGTCCTATCAAAAACTTGTTGTGAAATTTTAATTAAAACTCGCAAAAGTACGAATCGTTGTTAGTATAGTGTGCAAGTACGAGGTCGTTCCAACTGAGGATTGATAATCAATTTAAATTCTAACCTAATTAATTCAAATTATGAACACAAAAACACAATGAACAATGAAGAGAAAGAAGATATTGTTTTTAGATTTTTGAATAAACAAATAATGTGAAAGTTAAAGAAAGAAAGAAAGAAACAAATAATGATAACACCTAGGGTTTCAGAATGAACCACTAACAATCATATTTATGTTTTGATGCAATTAACAGATTCTTTTGTTCCTTTTAATGACAATTCCCGTATCTAAGTCCAGGTACTGCACTTAGACCATATATAGTTTTCCTTAAGTGTATGATTCTCTCCAGGTACGGCAGATGTCGTATATCCTAACATGCAGTTTATCCAAGTATGGCATAAATTAACACTTAGGACTCATTACATTCTAGAAAATAAGAGAATCATGCAAATCATTACTTCAGGTACGACAATAATGTAATTCACAACTCTTACTCACAAGAAGCTAATTTGAATTATATTGCAGGTACGTCTCAAATTCATCTTCTAATTACTAGATGCAAAGGCCTAAGGTGATCAATCAAAGAACTTAAACATAAAGCATCAATTCAAATAGTGACTAAGAATTCATTATAAAGAAACTATAAATCAATCAATATAACATCAAAGTACATAAACAATCATGATAGGACATCATCCTAACCCTATAAAAGGTTTAAGAAAAGATAACTGAGTAAAACATAGGAAAAACATAAAAAGAATGGAGAGGAAAAGAAAGGGAAAGATGGATGAATCGTCTCTGCTCCTTAGGCATCTACATTGTGCTCCCGAGACTCCCTTTCTCATATAAATTCGTGCTCCCTTATATAGGGAAGATTTCTACTCATCTTTGGCTTCAAGTTTCCTTGTAAGACTTGAGATTAGATTCCTCTCTTGATTTGGAATGGGAAAAGCTTGAAATATCTCTCGTAGAAGTAGGGATACATGTGTTCTCTACATCTTCATGTGAATTTACTTCCTTGAAATAATAAGATTGATGATCTTGTGCTACAAAACTTGAGTTCTCCACGAATGGTTGTAAATTCCCGAGCAGATTTCTTGTCAGACCTATCTTCACTCAAATAATCAGAATTTTCTCCAGAAGTATCGAAATAGAGATCCGTAAAATTCTACGGAAATTAGACATCCGTAGATTTCCAATGATATAAAGCTCATTGTCTGGTTCGATCTGAGTAACTCCCAGTAATTCGGTGAAGTTGGGTGTTCTGCACAGACAGATTCTGGGACCTGGGCGTCTTTCAATCCTGGTTAGCTCATTTTGGCTTCTTTCTTCTCTCTATGAAACAAACCTACAAAAACACTAAAACATGTAAATGAATCATAGATAAGGAGAACTAAACAAAAATATCAAGATTAAGAGGCATAGAAATATAGGAAAATATAAGCACATCATTATACCCAGAAGTATGGTGTGGACTATGATAAAACTTTTGCATCAGTAGCAAAGATTAATACAATCAGTGTATTTCTGTCTCTAGCAGCTAATCTTGATTGACATATGCAACAATTTGATGTTAAAAATGTCTTCTTACATGGTGATTTGAATGAAGAAGTATACATGGACTTGCCTCTAGGATATGGTACTTCCACTGGAGTCAAGGTGGTGTGTCATTTAAGGAAGTCCCTATATGGCCTCAAACAATCTCCAGGGGCTTGGTTTGGTTGATTCACGACATTCATGAGAAGGATTGGGTATAGGCAGAGCAATTCAGATCATTCCCTATTTCTTAAGCATCAGAAGGGTAAAGTTACAGATTTAATTATTTATGTGGATGACATGGTGGTGACAGGTAATGATCTTGAGGATATTAAGAAGTTGCGGAGTGCATTGTCAGCAGAATTTGAAATGAAAGACTTAGGGAGTTTGAAATATTTCTTGAGAATTGAAGTTGCTAGAGGAAAAAATTGTATTAGGTTGAGCCAGAGAAAGTATGTCCTTGACTTATTAGCAGAGACGGGTATGTTCGATTGCCAACCAGCTGACACACCTATTGAGCAGAACCATCGGTTAGCTGAGTGTCCAGATCAAGTACCCACGAATAAGGTAAGATATTAGATGGTAGTTGGAAGATTAATTTATTTGTCACACACTAGACCAGACTTAGCTTATGCAGTTAGTGTTATGAGTCAGTTCATGCATAATCCTAATAAGGCTCATATGGAAACTGTAGTTCGGATCTTGAGGTACTTGAAGTCTGCTCCTGGAAAGGGGTTGGTGTTTTCTAAGCATAGGCATTTGGATGTTTTGGGGTATACAGATGCAGACTAGGCAGGTTGTATAACTGATCGATGGTCCACTTCCGGATACTTTACGTTTTTAGGTGGGAATTTAGCTACTTGGAAGAGTAAGAAGCAGAAGGTTGTGACTCGTTCTAGTGCTGAAGCATAATATAAAGGAATGGCTCATGGAGTTTGTGAGATGTTATGGTTAAGGCACTTGTTGAGGGATTTGGAGTTTAAGCAGAAGAAAGTCATGCCCTTGTTCTGTGATAACAAAGTTGCAGTTGAAATTGCTCATAATTCTGTCCAGCATGATCGTACAAAACATGTGGAGGTAGATAGGCACTTCATCAAAGAGAAGTGGGATCAACAAATCATCTCTTTTCCCTTCGTACCTACTGAGGAGCAGCTGGCGGACATTCTTACAAAGGCAGTCTCTAGCAAGACATTTTATGAATCACTTGACAAGTTGGGCATCCGTGATCTGTATGCTCCAACTTAAGGGGTGAGTCACTCTCCATAATTATAGGAATTGCAGTATAATTAGGATTGTATAGTTAAAGAGAATATTATGTAATTAAGGGGGAGAATATCATGGTGTAATTAGTTTCCTATTAGGATTGTGTATACTTTGTATATGTACTTCGTCTTTAGAGAAGATCAATACATCAGAAATTCCCAAACTTTCTCTTTGCCTTTGTTCTGTTTGACTCTCTTTAGCTCTCTCAACTTGGAAAAGCACTGGGTTTTCGACCTGGTCTCTCATAATCAATCTCAGTCTGTTTACAAGGCTGGGTTTTCCTTCTTTCCGTTTCCACTGTTGAAAATGAAATTGAGAAATCAGCGAGCTTCCACCGAGTGAAATTGGCTGCTTCACCTTCTTTAAATCTCCGTAAATCTTCAACACCTTGAATTTCGTCTTCACGAACCCGTTTTCTTGCATCGGCTTCTGATGGGTTTTTGGTGTAGTCAATAAGACACTGGTCCTGATGGGTTTGGGCCTTGGCATGTTGTAGCACGAAGACGACGACCTCGATCTCGACCAGTACATGGAGTATGACTCTGACGAAGAGCTAGAGATCGAATTCGAGAACCTCCTGGGTTTTGTTCAATTTCAAATGTGTTTATTTTGTTATCAAGTTTCATGCTTTATGGGTTTGAATATGAGATTTTGGAAATTGGGTTTTGTCTCTGTTCAATCTATCTGGGTTCAAGGAAGTTTTGGATATTTGATAATTGAGAGTTAGTTGGTTAGATTCATTATAGGGTTTGCTATGTAACTTGTGACCAATTATGTCTTCTTTTCCGTTTGGTTCGCTGGATCTATCACTACGTACTGTTAACAACAGAAAATAAGCAAGCCTAATTCACAGATTTGCTTTCATTTTTCAGTCTCATTCCATCAACTCAGCTACCTATGGGCTTAAAGCGGCTTGTTTTCTGAACTGGGTTTCTTTCATATACTCTCAGGCTTTAGATTTTCTCTCTCCACAACACTTTCACAGTTTCATGTGAGCTTTTTTAGTTTTGGAGGTCCTAATAGTGAAAAGCTATCATATTTTACTTTGTTCTTTGTTGGGTTGGTTTGTAGGAATAATGGCTTTATTATGAAATTTGAATTGAGTTTGTGTTTATTATTTGCTAACGATAATATTTGAAGCAAGAATCAGCTTAATGTGAGGATTGGTATCAGATTCTTTTCTTTTTGTTCCTTGTCTTGGGTTTTTGATTTCGGAGTTGCTAATTTGCTTTAGATAAAAGGCTCTTATTAATCATACTTAACTTGATTCTAGTGATGGAATACATTATCTGATTCTTGTTTACTTCTTTCACAAAAACGTTCACAAGGATAGTATCAGAATTTATCCCTTCTGTCTCCTGCCACGGGCTGAACTTTTGGATGGAATTTGAAGAATTGAACACGGGCTGATTAAAATTGGAAGTTCAGGGGTATGAAATTGAAATTTTAGGGACTAACATGAATAATGACCAAAAGTTCAGGCAGGTAAACATGAATTAATCTTATAGAAAATGACATAGTAGCACATGACTAAAGATGTAAACACAGAAAACCCACATTCAAAAAGATTTATACAAATAAGGACATGAGCCCAGGCCCAAAAGCTAAATAATGTAAGTCTAACTCCCAATTTTAATGAAAAATGACCAAAAT
>BDJD01007723.1:14000-54822 GCA_002564525.1 Rosa multiflora
TTTTTTTCTATAAAAGTATGAAGTAAAAATTCATTGTAGGTGACATAAAAATGTAACAGAAATTTTAGAGAAATTTCGGTGTGAATTTTTAAATATATATTATGTGTGTAGATATTTCAGAAATTAAGAATTTAGTGGAAATGCACGGAAAATTTCGGGAAACTTCTGACGGAAATGATATAGCATATGAATTTTGTTTCGGTACTTCAAAATTAAGGAAATTTCCGTCAATTTCAGAGAAATTTAAAACCTTGATCTAGATTACTATATATTTTCATTATTTAGCGAAAAGAAAGATTATGAAAGCCATGGAAGAGCCTTTTAAAGTGCGCTCTTCAGAAGGAACCTTTGTCGAAGCAATTTTCACACACTGCAAACCCCTTGCCTCTGAAAACATAACCCAGGTTTCCATCGCATCGAGCACATTGAGTCCCAATCCTCCAAGGGGAATCCAGCTGAAATAAAACAAACTTGTTCAGCAAAAGGAGACGCTAACAGCAAACGAATAAAATCAGTAAAACAACTGCACATATAGATTTAGGAAAACAGGATGTGAGGTGATCAACTATGATAACTCACAGAGGATTTTGTGGCCTTTGAAAGACCCTCTACAAGAGCAGACTGGTCGGAGCAGGTGTTACGTTTTTCGGAATCTTGGGGTGGCACCACCTCATAACCAGCATAGTCATCATAAAATTCAGCACACAACTTGTCATACATCTTACTATCTCTAATCCTGCATATCATAGGGTAATTAAGCATGCAACAATAATCATGTATTTTACAAATTCATTGTTAACAAAAAGCATAAACAAGCTCAAATAAAACCTAGAGTCAGATAAATAAATAAATAAATAAATAAGAGGTTCCAATTAAGTTCAAGCTTTCATCTTCTCAAGTCGGATGAGACATAGATGCTGAATATCATCATTCCAAATTAAACTTTCATATGCATATATATGTGTTTGAAAATGTCATGTTGCCAACAAAACATGAATTGCAACGATAAAAGGAATAACTAAAATTAACCAAAAAATGTAGCGCACTTGATCAAAAAAATAGAAAGAAAGAAAAAAGTAACGAAACTTGTGCCACTAAAGTAAAAGTAGTACCTCTCAACTTTCGCTCCATTTGAAAAAGTGCAAAGGGAAACAAAGCTTGGATGGTAAGCAATTATCCCTCCCGAGTAACCTTCGATTTTCAAGTAACTATCCATTTCTTGGTTATAAGAAATGAAAACTTCATTACAGTATGATATTAGAATGCTCCCATCACTCAAAAACATAACTGGTTCATAATATAGTCTATAGGACTCTAGTGATGGCGGATGAAGCTGCAAGTTTTTTATAACAAAAACTTTAGTCCAAGACTCTTGGATTCCGTAATCCTTCATAACCCACACGTCACATTCGTTAAAATGTTCTTCACCTCGCACACCTAAAAAGAGACAACCTTGTAGCACCCCCAACCTCCATGCCTTCTCCTTGTACCATGACTCCTCCGCGTGTACAACGCAGCTTGGTAGGGGTAGTTGTCGAAACTCTTCTTTTTCAAAGTCGAAAGAATGTATACACTCGCCTGTAGGAGAAAAAACCGAAAGCGATGGAACCCAATGAAGAGCTCCGTGCAAATAAGAATTCATAGGTAATTCAACACGTTGCACAGGAGCCTTTCCAATACTTCTCCACACTCCTCTACTACCGATTGTATAAATCTCAGCCTCCTTCTCCCCCTGGTCGTAAACGGAGGTGCTCGTTTGCAACACCTTGTACTCATTGGTCACAGCGCTAAAACCAAGTCCCACAAATGCATCCCTTTCTGTATACTTTTCCTTAGCTAGCGGGATAGTGATGAACTCGCCCGTAACCGGGTTGCACACAAAAAAGCTATTCTCATCTATAATACTCCTTCCTTGATTTCCTTCTAAACAAATGAAACCATTGCACGAATTTATAAACTGAAAATATAAAGAAGCAGGAAACCTCTCTGTTAACATATGCTCGAAAGTCAGTTCTATGTACTTATCAGAAGTAGCACATTCTTCTTTCATGTAGGTGATAGTCTGGTTTGCTATGCTCAAAAAACCAAGGTTGTCGATAGATTTTGAATAGTGGAGATGAGCAAAATTGGGGGCGGAAGTAATAGAAAGCCATGCTTTGCAAACGCACCTGCATATGGCGACCGTCTTGAAACAGAGACTTGAAAGAATGTCAGTTACTAAGACTTGTGGGAGTGAATGGAATCTGCATGGAAAATTAGGTTGCAGTTCTTGTCTCTGATCTGGTTTCCTTAGTGACGATATGCGAAGAAGCTTTCGTTTCTTTTCTCTCAGCATTAGATTGGAGATAGGATCGATCTGGGTGGGAGGCAAAACCTAAGCAAACTGAAGAAAGATCTCCAAGTCGAAAACCCTAAACTAGAAGACACGCAAGTGTTAAATCTTTGGTTTATGACTGAACGAACCGGGTTAAAGCCTTTCAGAGTTTCAGCCCATATGCTTGATTTTTAGTTTTAAAATTATTCATTTATTTGGTATATTTTTTTTTAATCGACAACTCTTGGTTCCTCTTTTTCATGAAATAAATAAATAATAAAAAATAACTGCGACGATAATCTATACTATTATTAAGAGAAGAGGCTTTGTTAGCCAAAAATGAGAATTTAGACAGATTTAACTCTGAAAGATTAAAAAAATTTGAAGAAAAAAATTAAATCAGAAGGCTAAATATGACAATTACAATCTAGATTTTTATAAAGAAAATTATCCTACAACCCTCACTTTTCTCTTTGCAATAACTGTTTTATTTTTTATTTTTTTATTTTCTTAATAAATAAATAAAACTATTACACATGTAGAGTATATATGATGAAGGCTAGTCTAAACTAAAGATTTAACACTTGCGTGTCTTCTAGTTTAGGGTTTTCGACTTGGAGATCTTTCTTCAGTTTGCTTAGGTTTTGCCTCCCACCCAGATCGATCCTATCTCCAATCTAATGCTGAGAGAAAAGAAACGAAAGCTTCTTCGCATATCGTCACTAAGGAAACCAGATCAGAGACAAGAACTGCAACCTACTTTTCCATGCAGATTCCATTCACTCCCACAAGTCTTAGTAACTGACATTCTTTCAAGTCTCTGTTTCAAGACGGTCGCCATATGCAGGTGCGTTTGCAAAGCATGGCTTTCTATTACTTCCGCCCCCAATTTTGCTCATCTCCACTATTCAAAATCTATCGACAACCTTGGTTTTTTGAGCATAGCAAACCAGACTATCACCTACATGAAAGAAGAATGTGCTACTTCTGATAAGTACATAGAACTGACTTTCGAGCATATGTTAACAGAGAGGTTTCCTGCTTCTTTATATTTTCAGTTTATAAATTCGTGCAATGGTTTCATTTGTTTAGAAGGAAATCAAGGAAGGAGTATTATAGATGAGTTTGATATATACAAATTAATTAGTGGATGGGATAGGCTACACATGTAGACAGTTTTGTGTGCGAGTATCATTGGCAACGCTTGCAATGCACATATACTATTAATCCATTGGTGTACCATGTGAATTGACGAGTTTATACGAAATTTTGTATGCAATACGCTAAGATCTCACACATGTAATTTTTTCAGTTTTTTTTTTATTTTTTTTTATTTCAGAGATATTGGTTATTTTCACCTAGGTGACCAAGTTAACACTATATACCTAATATGCAGATACCTAATATGAGGTATACTGAAATTTTGAGCTCTTAATACATATACTACAAAAATTAAGTAATGTTTACCTTATAATAAGATTCAATAGTGGTTTGTCAACCAACAATATACGCACACACACGCATATTCTTTTCCAGGTTAAAGGTAAGTTAAGAAGGAAATGTGAAAAAAAAAAATGAAGAAGAAGAAGAATAGCTACCATCGATGGAATGATTTACACCAAAAGGACCACAATCGTTTAGGGCCGACAAGAAAAACCTTGACCAAAGAAAACTTAATGCTAAAGAAGGAGAACCACGTTCATAAAATTCTTGACATTACATATAAGAGCCACGACCATAGAACCTTTGGTGTTGAAGAAAAACATTATCAAAATATTGCTTTAGAAAGATTCTTAACTTATAGAAGACATCTTTTAAGTTAGAACAATTTTTGGAATGATTTACATTAAATATCTTATTCAATTTCATATCAATTCCATAATTTTATACCAAATCAATAAGAATAATTTAAGAAAGATATGCATCAAATATGATATTAAATTATTAATCAGATTGCTAATTTTAAGATTGCTTTTTATGTGCAAAGACATTCAATAAGGACATATTAGTCATGTAAAAAAGAAAAATCAATAACGATTTAGTTAGCACGATGGAAAATGAAATAAATTTGAGGTGACAGCTGAGTCATTGGACCGCAATTAACAAGAGAAATTGATGCAGACTACAACAAATATGGAGTCTAGTTTATGGACTTTAATCTAATTATCTCTAATAAAGAAACTGAAGTGCAATGTGAAATCTCGGCTGTTAGTCTAATACCACCTGACTTGTATTGTGTCTCTTAGGGATTAACTTGTTATATATGCAACTTGGGTTGTAATAGGATTCTCGACTTTTAAATACTGAAGACACGCTTAAACCACAAAGAAAGTTTTTCCCTACCTTCACTTTCATGGGCAGGGCCGGTCTTGAGATTGTAGAGGCCTGAGGCGAAGATATACATCTTTTTTTTCCTTATCAAGTTATTTTTTATTTAATTTAATAATTATAAAATGATAACAGCGAAAAGAAACATATAGTATTTATGTTATATAACTGCTTCAAAAACATACGACTCGAGAACATGTCTGTACTCAAAAAAAAAAAATTTAATTAAAAAATATACAAAAAACTTAAGAAAACAGATGCAAAAATGTCATTAGTGGGATTCGAACTCATGCTCAAAAAGACTCCTCATAGACAAACTTGCCACTGCTCTAACTTATAACACTAGTGACATAGGCGCAGAGTTTATATATATATTATATAATATTTACTGAAAGTCAGAGCTTGGGGGCCTCCAAAAACCGGTGGCCTGAGACGGTTGCCTCAGTGGGCAGCCCTCAGGGCCGGCTCTGTTCATGGGAAGCTCCACGGCATCAAATTGGATGTAGCCCGATTATCAAGTGAACTACGTACTTTGTGTCCTCATCGTAATCACACGATCTCCCAAACATGTTTAGGCTAATTCAGCTAAAACGAACCGTACTTAAAAAACTCAAAGAGCTATTATGGTTTTCGTTAAAGTTAAATGTGATGTTTACACTATCAATCATTAAATTTTATTTGTATTAATTTAAGAAGAAAAGAAGATTTATGAATTACATGCAAATAAGAATAATTTATAAAGAGAAGCAGTGATATAATCAATTCTTGGATCCTCTTTTTCATGAAATGAAGAATCAAAATTCTAGACAAGGAGGTTAGAGAATGGAAGTCTTGTCATAAATGTTGTTAACATGAAACAAGTGCTGCAAAAAGTTTTATTCGCACTTCAAAATTGCACCCCTGCATGCATTACTGCATCATTCATCATTCGCTAACAGGAATAACAGCCTGCAAATCAGTTTTGACCAGCTCGATCAGAAACATCCTAGATAACTTCAACCACACAAGTATTTGAACACTTATGAAATGTTAAAATTTCTTTGCACAACTTCTTAGCTTCCTCTTTTGTGACCTGTACATAAGCTGAAATAGTAAATTTACTGAGAACTTCACCGTGCTTAAACAAATATTTCACCGCTTCCCACTCCTCCTTGTCTCCCATGAAAGCACTCCATAAGATAGTCTTGAGGTGCGACAACAAGCAATTAGGCACAGTTTGTGGTGGATTGAACAGCGCATATCCTTGAACATATCTCTCATTAAGATATCCTGGTATATACTCTGCATCCCTCCATTTGGGGTGACTAGTATCCAGAACAAGATACTCTAGATTAGGTGATTTCCTTAGAAACTCCGTTAACCAGACAAGGCTACTAAGATGAAATAGCTTCAGTTGCTTCAAATTTTCAAAAACAGGAATAGACCTTGCCACAAGATCACAAGGAACTGAAAGAGACAGATATTCAACACCGGATATTCTACTCAGCAACAAACTTCCCCGGGGACTCAAACAATCTGCAAAAGGGAGATCAATCTCAGCTTTTACCAAGGAAGATACATTCTCCAAAACATAGTTAGGCAAATCTTTAGCCGGGCCCTGAATGACAAGATTTTCGAGATTTGGAGCATTGAGATAAATGGTGGATGGTTCTTCATTATCTAGGATGATGAAACTAGTTAACAATGTCTTTAGTTCTTTTCTAGAGATGTAGCAATCGAAAGGTTGTTTAAAACTGCCTTCTATAACCATGTCTTCTTCAACTGCTGGAAAGTTGAGATTAAGAAATCCCATCAAGTCACTGAGGGACTTGAGACTACTAGGGAAACAACCTGGAGTAATGCTACATTTTGAAACCAAGTCTAGAACAAGCTTTGTATTGTAAATAAAGATTCTTTGAGACAATCTCAACTCTAATTTCCGAAGACGATGATCGGCAACAATACAAAAGTCAAGTTCAAAAACATCATTCCTGTTCTCAGTGAATGTCCAGGGATAAAAAAGATGGAAATCTTTCTCTTCAAATCCAAAAGAACAACAAAAAAGATGGAACCTGTCAATGTGTGATGAGTCGCGTACTGAAAGCACGCGATCTACAAATGTCCTCAATGCAAGCCATCCTCGGCGTCCAGGGAAATCCGTCTGGTTGAAATCTAAGCTCGGAACAGAAATCCATAAGTTGTTCCATCTCGTAGACAAAACGGTGGTCCGCACCACATATAAAGTCGGAAGGAACGAAAATATGTGACAAAGTACTGAATCCGGCAATTCACTTATCCTATCTTCTTTAAATCCCTCGACTTGAAGTTCCGATTTCGAATCCTGATGGTCAAGTTTGATAATTCTTCTCTTCTTCTCCATCTTTTTCTATGCTCTCAGATTGCAAACCAAAGTCGTGGTTTATCAAATATACGTACTTATGGCGGTGCTCCACTTGAGCAAGAAAAAATATTAGGGTTTAAAGCAAGCTCATAGTTCTTGTTGCGCTTATAGTATAGGAAAGTAGTTTAACTTTTTTTGGTGCAAAGGAAAGTAGTTTAACTTGCGTTTCCTTGTTTAGATCAGATTGGCCCTAGAATTTAAGATTGGGTTATTGGGTCGCCAGGGCCGGTCTTGAGATTGTAGAGGCCTGAGGCGAAGATATACATCTTTTTTTTCCTTATCAAGTTATTTTTTTATTTAATTTAATAATTATAAAATGATAACAGCGAAAATAAACATATAGTATTTATGTTATATAACTGCTTCAAAAACATACGACTCGAGAACATGTCCGTACCCAAAAAAAAAAAATTTAATTAAAAAATATACAAAAAACTTAAGAAAACAGATGCAAAAATGTCATTAGTGGGATTCGAACTCATGCTCAAAAATGAGGAGTCTAGACAACCTTGCCACTGCTCTAACTTATAACACTAGTGACATAGGCGCAGAGTTTATATATATTATATAATATTTACTGAAAGTCAGAGCTTCGAGGCCCCCAAAAACCGGTGGCCTGAGACGGTTGCCTCAGTGGGCAGCCCTCAGGGCCCGGCTCTGTGGGTCGCATTACTTCAGGTCTTCAAGTGGTTTCTTGTTCAACCAACATCCATGTTCAGCCAAAGAAAGAAAAAAAAAAAACTAAACTAAAATCCATGCATTGGGATGGTGATAGCTAAGTAAGCTAACTACTTTTGTTAATGAAGATGCTGCTATCTTATTTGGAGGCCAAGGGAGCTGTTGGAAGGTTTGTATTATCAAGTCAACTGTTGAGACTTGAGAGCAGTTCACTTGTTTTGTTTAATACTTGGTAAACCATAATTGAAAACGAAAATAGTCACATGACCAAGGATGTGAGAGTGGGACTACAAGAAAGAAAAGCAAGAAAGCTGAGCTTGAAGGAGGACTCTCTACGGCCTCAGCCTAACAATGGTGTGTCAGAGGCCCATCTGCACAAAGCTACAAAACGACAAGCACAATTTCTCAGAACACTAGAATCTCTGGTTACATATGAGAGAGAATCTGAAAAAGAAGAAGACCCTTCACGTGTTTTTCTTAAGAAAAAAGAAAAACAGACATAGGTAATTTGGGGAGAGGTAATTTTTACAAGAAAAAAGTGGTCAAATATTGATTGTGTTGATACCAAAAATCAAGCTGGGTTTGAATAAGATGCGCCAATCTCGTGGCATGGTCACCCATGGTGTTTCCTGTGGAATATTGGGGCATATAAACATTGGGGTCTGCTCGTTCTTCTTGAGCATCGTGCCTGTTTTGATTCCAAAGCAATATTTCAAACAAGAAGACAAGAAAGTATGTAGTATATAATCAGTTTTAAAAAGGGTTTAACTTATCTATGATCTATAAGCTAATGATGGTACCATCATGTACTGTTCTTTCTTAATGCTAATATGTTATATACTAATCCATTCAAGTTCAAAACTGGGTGATTATAATAGAAGTGTTTCAAAGTTCCCATCTTGGATAGTGGAACTACCACAAGCAGCAATGACTAATTTGAAATTTCAAAGCAATGACCCTAGACACAAAAAGGAAAAGGTATGAGTAACTGCAAAGCAACCCAGGTAAAATAGGTGTAGAGAGCTAATGCTGAAAACACCAACTGGTGGGTTACTGGATTTTGTGATCAAGTCATTCCATGTACACGTGGCCTTGGACATGTTATCATCATATCATGTGATGACAGTTGAATAAAAAAAGTAATTGAAAAGGAAAAGAAAAAAAAAAACCAACCAGCCGAGTCCCCAGACAAGTCAGCAACCTACAGCCATTACACATGAGATTTGCAGAAGCCAGCAGCTGTTAGCCCTAGCCAGCTATATTGAATTGAAACTGTTCCTACATTACAGTGGTATGGGCACCTTTATTATTTTCAGCCAAATGTAATTCCTTTATATTTTGGATACAGCCAGAAAAAGTAAATACATAAGAATCTAAATATTTGAATTTTCAACATAAAGCTGCTCTTTACTTTCTTGTGTCAAAAAAGTTCTTCCACTCAATACATATTTATGACACTAATCCAAGGTATGAGTGCTCAATTAACATGAACAAAACTTTCTTACAAGTAAAACCCACCTATGACCTAAATGTGTCTCTTCAATCAGCTTTGCCTAGACTAGTAAACTTTCTGTACTACCAAAAGTCAGAAGATGAAAAGTAAAAAAAGAACAAGAGTGAAAGCAGCAAAGAGCCACATCATTGAACCCAGCTGCTTACATTACTTGTTTTCCCACCATCATCACATACATAGTGTACATACTTGGCATTGGCTCTATTCAACTTGAAAAAACCCCAAAGATTCCAAAATTTCTGAAAACCCAGAAACCGCAGGCTAAAAACCAGAGAGAGGTAGCTTTCAGATTTTCTCTTCAAATAGCTACAAATCACACGTCTTGGCCTGTGCTTTTGTTTCTTGGGTAAGTTCACAAAAACCTCTGCTCTCTCTCTCTGTTCGTCTCGCCAGTTTCAACTTCATTGTGTCCTTCTATTTTACAAGACTCGGTCTTTCTCTCCGCTTTTATTTTCACCGTCTTTATATGCGTTTTTTAGTCCTCTGATTTTGTTAGGTTGCTTTTAAAAACTGGCATTTCTTGTTTTTTCGTTATGGCCTATGCTACATTGGGGATCTCCATACTTGGGTCGTGTTTTCGTTTTCATTGTAGAATCCGTACATTCTCTAATATTGTTTCTAGCTTCATGGTGGCATGAAACAAGTCACAGAGAAGTGATTTTTGTTGGGTCATTTTGTGAAATAGTGAATTGGGTGAAGTGGGAAGTCCATTTGGGGAGAAGATGTTGTGTGCTTGTTCAGGAGAGCAGTTCAAATTTGAAGAGCCACCTCAGTCGCCGGAGTCATTGGCTACCAGGGACTTCTCGGCGAGTGGCCTGTCTTCGAGGACCATCGGAGATTGGGACTTGGGCTCGAAATTTGATGACATTCAAGTAGATGAGGCTGAGTCCACTCTCAAAGAAGCTCTATCTTTGAATTATGAGGTGGGTTTTTTCTTTGTTTATCAGCCTTAAGAATGTATCTAAATTTGGTTATTGATGTTAATTGGTGTGCTTGTTTGTTGTAAATTCAGGAAGCTAGGGCGTTGTTGGGGAGGCTTGAGTTCCAGAGAGGGAATTTTGATGCTGCTCTTCAGGTGTTTCAGGGTATTGACATTAGGAACTTAACCCCAAGAATGGCCAAGGCCATTGTCGAGAGAATTAGGCACCGAAAACCGCGTGTGAAAGGCGATAGCTATGTGATGCTCAATGTGATGTCCTCGCATTCAGTGAGCTTACTGACTGAGGCAATATTGCTCAAGGCAAGATCACTTGGGGAGCTCGGAAGGTTTAGAGGTATTGCCTACTTTCTCATCGTTAATGTGTTTGCTTTTGTAATCAATAGGAAGTTTTTTCTTTGATAAAGATTCGAGATTAGTATAGATTTGTTTGCTTTGATTAGAATTGAATAGTGAATGTTTATGTGCTTGTTTATTCATCAGAGGCTGCAAAGGAATGCAAAGTTATTCTTGACACAGTTGAATTGGCATTGCCTAATGGAATGCCTGAAGAAATTGTTGAGGACTGTAAATTGCAAGAAATGTTTCACAAAGCACTTGAGTTGCTCCCTATTTTCTGGACCAAGGCAGGGTATCTTGAAGAAGCGATAACTGCATATCGCCGGGCTCTGATCAAGCCATGGAATTTGGACCCTGAGAGGTTGGCTAGTGTTCAGAAAAGCTTAGCTTGCACTTTATTGTATAGTGGTGTCGAAGCAAGCCTTCCACCTCAGCTGCAAGTATGGGGTCCAACTACACCCAAGAACAATACAGAAGAAGCAGTCCTGTTGTTGTTGATACTTATGGAAAAGATGGCATTGAATCAAATAAAGTGGGATTCAGAAGTTATGGATCATCTGAGTTATGCACTTTCTGTTACTGGACAGTTCGAATTATTAGCTAATCATTTCGAGCAGGCCCTTCCAGGGTTGTATGGTCGAGCTGAGAGATGGTACTTGCTTGCACTTTGTTACAGTGCCTGTGGACAAAATGAAGGAGCACTGAACCTTTTGAAAAAGGTTGCAGGCTGTTCTGAAGCAAAGAACAAGCCCCATTTCCTATCTTTTCTCTTGGGAGCAAAGCTATGTTCCCTAGATACGGTTCATGCTCATGAAGGGATAGAATTTTCGCGTAAAGCTATTGACTTGTTCAGTGATCAGTGCGAGCATTTCATGGGTCAAGCACATAAGTTTCTTGGTGTTTGCTACAGTGGTGCAGCAAGAGCATCTATATCTGATTCTGAAAGAACGGGTTTTCAGAGAGAGTCTTTGAACTCTCTAAATCATGCTGCTCTTAATGGGAAGGGGGATCCCGAGGTAATGTTTAGTCTTGGCCTCGAAAATGCTGTGCAAAGGAATTTAGATGCAGCTTTCAGTTATACAATGAAGTACTCAGATATGGTGGCTGGCAGCTCAGGACACGGCTGGAAGCTATTAGCCCTTGTAGTTTCTGCAGAGCAGCGATTCAACGATGCTGAAGCCATAGTGGATTTTGCTTTGGATGAAGCAGGAAGAAGAGATCAATTAGAACTGCTCAGACTGAAAGCGGTGCTACAAATTGCTCAGGAACATCCCAAGCAAGCAATAGAAACCTACAGAATGTTGCTAGCTTCTGTTCAAGCACAAAGGAATTCAAAAGCAAAGAACTTTGAGCAAGGAAGGACCTTTGATCCTGAGGTTTGTATTCTTTGGTTTCTCTTTGAAGGCACCAAGGTTTTTGCTTCTCTGTTAAAGTCTTCCTTCTTTGTTCTGCAGGCAATTCTGGAAAGAAACTTGGAAAAGGAAGCCTGGAGGGACTTGGCAGCCATTTATACGAAACTTAGTTTGTGGCCTGATGCAGAAATATGTATCAATAAAGCCAAGCTAATTGAGTTTTATTCTCCTCAAAGTTGGCATACGACAGGTACATTGGAATTTCGCCCATCATCTTGTGGTTTGTGTCAAGATGGAAAAAGTTATTGAGGTCTAATCCCCTATACACATTTGCAGGTACGTTATTTGAAGCTCAATCCAAGCACAAGGAAGCCCTCATTTCATTCTCAGTATCACTGTCAATAGAGCCAGATTATGTTCCAAGCATCGTTTCAACTGCAGAAGTATTGATGAAACTCGGTACTGGATCACTCCCTATTGCAAGAAGCTTTTTAATGAATGCTCTGCGATTAGAACCCATAAACCATGAGGCTTGGTTGAATCTCGGAATGTTGTCGAAAATGGAAGGCTCATTGCAGCAAGCAGCAGAATTTTTCCAGGCTGCATATGAGCTTCAGCTGTCAGCTCCGGTGCAAAGCTTTGTGTAAGCAACGGTTTCGCAGTTAGTCTTAAGCATACCACTTCAAGAGTAACAGACTTATCATGCATATTCTAAGTATTATAAATGTACAGCAATCTTGGCTACTTTAGTCCCTTTTATCGAAATCAAGGGGTACGTGAGATCTGTATATCTTGGTCATTATTCTATTTTTTGTAGTCGCATGAGTAGTTACTTTATAATGTCTAGGGCAACACCAATTTAAAATCATTTGCTCTGTTCTTTTTGGAGTTTCAGTAAGGAAGGCCTATAGAAACTCAAGTATACCGATAATTCATAATGCGCATTCTCCTAACTAGGCAAGTGGGTGTGAAGGTAGCAGAGGATCCCTGTGCCCCTCTAGAATCCCACAAAATTCGTCTAATAGTCAGAATTCAAAAGGAAAAGCGTAGCTAGCCAGTTAAGATTAGATAGATTTCATTGCTTGGAAGCTCAGACTTTCAGCTGTCTTAACAATAAAAAAAGAGTAGCACGATTTGGAGGCATTGCCTACTCTCACATGGTTGAAGTGTTTGTTCTTGTAATCACTAAGTTTTATCTTTGATAATGTTTTTATATTAGACATATTGGTTTGCTTTTGATAAGCCAATGTTATATACTTCACTTATTCATCAGAGGCTGCAAAGCAGTATGCCTGACAAAATTGGTGACTTCCTTCTGTCGCACTCTATTTCACATTCCATGTAATAGCTATATCTACTAGCTCGAAGTCCAATTCTACAAATCGAAAGGTGGAGTAACTGTAAAGATTTCTAAAATCAACAATTTGTTGCATAGAACACATTAAATGGCCAAAGCAAGACACTGAAACAGCTCATGCAACTCTTATTGTATTCCTCATATTCCATATGCAATAAACAAGTAAATTACATTGAACGTTGAGCCTTGGAGATATGGAATGTTTGGAGCTGGCAGAAAAGAACTAAGCAATCCACAAAATAAGGTTGAATCTCTATAATACAAACTGCAGCCAAAACAAACATAATATGTGAGAAAGGAATTAATAGAAGATTGGGAGAATTTCCATAAATTTCATTTGATTACTTGGCCAACAAATAGAATTCATCACAAGATCATTGTTTGGAGAAATCTTGTAGAGTTTACTAGGTAACATGGGCCCATCATTTTTGCTAGTATTTTCTCTGCACCATACTAAACTATACCAGAAGCAAAAGAGATTGGCCTTATAATCTAACTTCATAGTGCGGCTCAGTCCAGCATCAATTATTCAAGAAGAATTCTGGAATACAATACCTTTAACACTGGTTCGCCTTTGTTGGAGTTGGCAGCTTGCTTTGCAGCCGCCTGTTGCTGTGCACGTGCAGCTCTACCAGCTGCAGACTTCTCAAATTCCTCTTGCCTGCAATAACCATTACAGTGTAAGTAATTAATAATAACTACCAGACCATTTCCATCCCTGGAAAAGGATTGCTATCTGCCTATCAAAGTGTAATCATGACCCTTGATATGTGTCAGAATCCGCACTCTCCCATTTGTAAATATGCACATATCAATAAGCAGCATTTCAAGACTGCATGCAGTTCAAATTTATTTCATGTTAACAACAAAAACCAAGTTTCACTACGGGGCTGGATTGGACTTAAGGAAAGGATGCCGACAATCGGTGTTACAAAGCAATTATATTTGGATAGGAGTGATGAAGACGATAAACAAGATGATCATAATGCACTACGTGTCTACGTCTATTCTGATCAGCCAAGGTAGCAGGGCACTAGGAAAAATCTCAAAACAATGACACTAGTTAAGATTAGATAAGAAAACAGTGCCTTCAGCTGCACGTCCACAAATTCAAATCAAAAAGCAAAAAAAAAAAAAAAAACCTTCAGCTGCACGTCCACAAATTCAAATAAAAAAGCAAAAAAAAAGCAGTATTCTACCAGCTCTCAGGTTTAGCAGCTATATTTATCCATAAATTTTCATAACAACGTCTGATCACGATAATTTCTCCGAGCCAGTTTCATAAACTATTTCATGGTTCAAATCAAAGAGCAAAGAAACAGCAATCTTATATATCCAAAATTCAGATCATAGAACAAAAGTCGTTGCAAACAGAATGTAAATAGCAGTATATAAACGAATTTCAATCTCTAATCAATATCAATATGATGGATCACATAAAAAAAAAAAATACATAAAAAAAAAGAAGAAAAAAAGCAAACCTTCTTTGGGCGGCTTCGGCAGCTTTGGAAACAACTTCTGCAGAGGCTAACCTCTCTTGTTCTTTTCTCTCTGCGCTATTGCCTCCATCGAAACAGCACAGTATCCCCATTTCTCTCCTCTCTATCGGTTTCTCATTTGACTTGTGATTCCACACTCTTCTTTATATACTTTTCATTTCTGGCTAAATAAACGCGTGCCACGTCATAAAGTGGGAGAGGATTATCCTGTCATGTTAAGTTAGGCCTCCAAAACGACGCCGTGTGCGCCACAACGGATCGTCTTCCCTTCCCTATTCGATTTCGAGTGCAGTCTTCCTCTTTTTCTCTGAGACTGTTCCTGTTCCTGTTCCTGTTCGATTCTAAAATCAAAACCCTAATTTGCAGAGAGAGAGAGAGAGAAAGAGAGATGAGCACGCTGAAGTTGGATTCGATTTCTCCTACTGAAACTGTGGAGATAGAGAATGGTCTGTCACTGGTGCCGCGGCTCCGGCTGAATATAACGGTGTTTCCGTCGAGCCAAGTTGTGAGCAAACCGATTGACGAGTGGAAGATGAAGCAAACCCTAATTGACTTCCTCAAGAGCTCGCTTTCCGATCCGGTCACAGTTCCGGAGGAGGATCTCAAGATCAGACGGGTGAGGGACCTGAAGAAGCGGAAGCGGGACGACCCTGTAGCTTCCGGTACCATCTTCATTCGCGACCTAGGGTTTCTGAGGAAGACGAGCAGGAAGGGTGAGGAGGATGAGGAGAAGAGCGTTGAGGAGGTGGAGAAGAAGTTAAGTGATTGGAGGAGGTACATTGTGGAGAAGATGGATGGGATTGAGCTCAATCTCGAAGGGGTTAAGTTCAAGCTAAACGTCGTCGTTCCGGAGTCGGATGATTTCAAGGCGACGAAGAAAGGTTGGGAGGAGTTTTACGCTTTCGGAGATCGAGGTTTGTAGTGGATTGGAAATCGAATGAGGTTTGAATTTTTGATTTTGAGTGAGTTTGGGAATGGATTTGGTTTGAAAGTTTGTGTCTCTGTTTTTTTCGCCAGGGTTTTCGAGGAGTGGGAAGCAAGAGACTGATACTATAATACTGAAGGGTGTTCCTTCACGCTGGTTCGCAGAGCCGCGGGTTTCCTCAAAGCCTTCAATGCTGGTCACACATACCATCTTTTCGACATTTGGGAAGATAAGGCATGTCAATGTGTTTGTTTTCTTGCTCTATCTGATATTATATTGTAGAAAGCTACAGAGAAAATATTATGTGTTCTAATCGACAGCTATAATTTAGTTCCAAATGTCTGCTTAAAAATATCTCTGTAGTTAAGCTTAAAAAAGGGTAATCATCAAAAGAAAAGAACTTGGAAAATGTGAAACTGTATCAGCATTATAATGTTTTTGGATTGCTCTTTTGGAAATAACTCATGTGCATCCTCGTTGGTGTCTGCACTCGCAGTCTAATGACATTATCTAATCGTGCATAATTCTTGTTGATGTTCCTTTTTACTTACAATCATTAGGAATCTTAATGTTGCTGAGGACGATGATCCAGGTAAGGATGCGAATGAGGATGATGGGGACTTGGTTTCAGGTCTCCATTGTAAGATTGTGGTTCAGTTCGAGAAACACAAGGACTTCTACAATACTTTCAAGGCGTTTTGTGGCCGCTCATTGCAGAAGGTAGGCAGTTTGTTTCTCTTCATTAGAGTTTAGGAGTGTTATAACCAGTATCGTCGTCAATCAACTTGTCAGTAATTTAATATGCTAGGTTGCAAGCATTAAGATTTGATGTTGCTAACTGAGAGATGGTGCTCCAAATACTTGTATTGAATTTTATATTGAAATCATTGACTAGCCACTTCTCTTGTTGGTTTCTAAGTTTGCAACAAAACATGGCGCTATGTTGCAGGAAGGATCTAAGTTGAAGGCTGATTATGAGGTTACTTGGGACAAGGATGGATTTTTCCGAAACTCGAGAAATCAAACACAGGAAGATAGTAGCAGGGCACGAGAAACCACAACATATCCCAGGCAGCAGCAACACTATTCTCGGTTCAGTTCCGATGAAGCTCCCAGAAAGAGGTTTAAGGTTAGAAACTCAATAGCTAACTACTCAATTTGACTCTTGAAGAGACTTTCTGTATTTCCCTGAGGGATTGATGTATAAGTGGCCCCCTAAGCTAAATTTTAAACCCCCTTTGCTATTGTACCTCTGACCTCTGCACATGATTCCATAAATTCCTTTGTTTGAATGCAGGAATAGAAAATGCAGAGTCTGAAAATTTCTTCTGGAGCTAGGAGCTTGAAGTATGGTAATCTGTTACAAGCCATTGTATAACAGCAAAGAGCCCAATACTAGTACTCATGCTAGAACAAATATGAAAGATTAGCCTTTCGCAAATGCAATGAGTATTGTTTAGCCCCAAATTTGTACCAACAGATCATAGATATTTTTTGTTATTGGGATTCAGTGATTAAACATCAACAGTTATAATATGCTTCTTCATCTAATTTCTCTCCTCTTCGGGCGCTATATTTATACTTGATATCGTCATTCTAGCCCTTTAGTTCACGGCATTACCTAATGCTGTTCCTTCACTAGTTGTATCAACCTCCCAATTATTGTATGTACTCTAACCAACAGGCACGGTTGACCAGTCGGTAAGGATTTGTGGCAAGTCCTTTACCCTAAAAGACGAAGTCCCGAGTCTCGACTTTTGGATTTTGGTGCTAAAGTCTCGAGTCTTTTATTAAGATGGAAGTCTTGTTATCTCACCTTTCTCCCTTAACGAATCTAGCGCCTTGTTCTTAAAGACAGTACATGCTGAGCCCCATTTCTTGGGTCACTATATTCCATTCCCATTATTACAAGATAAATAAAAATTAAAGAACATGGTTGGTTGTGGATCTTAAGAATTGGTGATGTACTGGAAGAACTGAACCCCCATAAGCAATCACCAAGTGTATCTTATATATAACTGCATGATCTTATTTGCATAACTGAAATGCTTGTTTTTCCTTATAAATAATGAACGTGTTGGGCAGCTAGTTAGGTAGAGGATGTGTATGCACATCAGAATCCTGTGAAAATTGTTTGTTTAGAGGAAGAAAAAACGTGAGCAAAAGGAATATAGATTACAATTTAGATTGATTATGATTGGTAACGAGAGTCAGAGACGGCTGAGACGCCATGAGACGCCATTATATTCAGAATAGCTTCATCAAGATTACTTCTACTTTTCTATAGTCTGCAAATATAAATTTCATAAGTTTCAGTGTCGATGACAAAATCCCATGTATAATGGAATGGGTTCTCCACGATATAATTTCTTAAGCAATCAAATCGAAACACCATCATCGGATCATAGGGACCAATCCTTAGTCTAAACCAATATTACTCGTAATTTACATTTACAAACATAATATTACTCGTAATTTACATTTACAAACATTTGGAAGACAGATTGAAATTCAGAACTTGTAACACAAAAATTTGTACATGCGCACAGCTGCAAAATCTTGACCCAAGAAAAAAAAGGGAAAAGAACAAAGAAATCTTGCTAAGTCGATCACAAGTCAATAGCATCATCATCACCAACTTTTCCGGTGACCATGTTGCCGGGATCGGGGCGTGGTATTGTTGTCACTTTTCGGAGAAGACAATCCTTCACTAGTACCAATCACCGTCTTATTCTCACTCGACCTTTTCACATGTTCTTTTGGCTTCGAAGCTTTTCTTGATCTTCTTGTAGTATTCAAGCTCTTTTCTTTCAGTGTTGGAATTGCATACCAACCGATAGAGGTACACAAAATCGCCACCGACCGCCCAAACACGGCCAGCAACACCAAAATCAACACCACAACCACCGGAAGATAAAACGACGGTCGCCTGAAGTTGATGTTCCGCAAGAAGTCAAACATGTTGTTCTTAATAGTATTGGTCTTAGGTTGTTGCTCGGGTAGTACTTCTTTGGCGGGCGCTACTGAGGGCTTAACGGTCAATTTATCTAACGCTTCTGCATGCTTTTCTTCATGATGATGATGAGGAGGCTTCGTTTTCTGCTCTTGTTGCTTCTTGTCCTTCAACTTCAGCACAATTGGAACAGGAGAGCTGTCGTTTGAGTCCTTGTACACAAATCGAACGAAGGTATCGTCCTGAGAGCCGGTTTGAGCATAAATCTGCTGGCGTTTCTCTTCAAGATCGGCCATGAGGGCAGAGAACTTGTCGAGGCCTCGAGTCGAATACGGGTTCTTGCTGTCCTTGTTGTGATTATGGATTCTATGAATGAGACCACCACTTCGTCTGCCCGATGATCTTCTTGGAGTCGAACAAGGACTGTTTGTGATGATGGGTTCGTCGAACTCATCAGATGTTTCTGGGTGGAAAAAGCCACAGCTGAAAGGGCTCAACATTGTTTTGGGTTTTCAGATTGCTAAGGATTTTTGAGTGTGGTTTGGTTTGGTTTGATTTGGATAGAAGATAGAGCCACATATATAAGTTGATTTTGAAATGCAAAGGGATTAGTCAAAATCAAACGTTTGAAAATGCAAGTGCTAATGGAAGCTTCTGCCCACATGGGATTGACTTCCTTGGGAAAGGGAAATAGTTGCTGCTTCAATTATTCCTTGCAAACTAACTATATAGGATATCGATCTAGAAGAAAGTGATGAACAAGTAGATGATACTCATTATGCTTGGAGAAGGGGATTGAATTGGTCCGTGGTTCAGACTTGAATAATAACATAATTCTTATGTTTCTTGGTGCGTAACGCGCATATGTTTATCAAATTCTAGACCAGTGAGTGTAACATCATCTAGAAGGGGCATTTGGGACCACGAGCAATTAAATGAAAAGGCTGCAGAGATTACTTGTAATAATTATAGATTTGGAAAATGAAGGTTGTGCATATGTCAAAGCACCCAACTATTTAATATAATTTTTTAATGATATATTCTAGAAATTTAGGCACCCAACCAAAATGAGATAATGATTCTAACTAGAATCTATACTATTATTAAAAGAAGAGGTTTTGTTAGCCAAAATCCATATGAAATTACATATGAATCCTTACATCATATATTAATTTGAAATTATATTTAATAACTAAGGGATAAGAAGGTAAATAACAAAATCAAAATTGAAAAAAAATAAGAAAACAATAATTTACTTATCTGCAGATAACTTCCCACTTACCCACTATGTGCATTTCATCTAAGACAAAACTTCCCACTATTTGTAATAACTCCCCATTTATTTTGAAAAAAGTTTTTCCACATCTATTTAATTAATAATTATCCACACCCATCGGGTGTGTTTTGTTCTAGTATATTATTAATTAAAGCTAATTAGAGTGGTATAATTGATTTCACAGAGATTCTTTAGTAGTTTCTTGAGAGCTAACTGATTTTTATGTGTTTAGTTCTCTCAACTTATTTCATTACATAATTTAGTTTGTTTGACTTTGTAGTCTACTCCACATTAGTTCATATTAAAATTTAACCTTATTGATGAGAAATCAGAACTAAATTAATACAAATCCATCATCAACATCTTGGCAACGAAACCCCACCCATCTAAATGCTTCCGTCAGTAGCGGTCCGTATCTATAAAACCATTTGAAAACAATCGGACTTTTGAAAGCAAAACTTGGAGAGTAAGCACTAAAAGCAAGCTATCTCATTCATGGTGTCATTACAGAACAAAAAAATGGTTGGACTTTGTTTCCCTGTGAGATATTCTAATGCAATATCTAATGAAAATGTTAGTTAAGCATTAATGTAGCATTATTAATCGTCATTTAAGATTTTGGATAACCTACATTTGCATCATGTCACATGTCATCGAGTTCCAAGTGATTATGTAGTTCAATACGTTGCAAAGCCGCCTAGAAATTTAAATCTCTTCTCGTAGATAATATTGTCTACATGACATAACATGCCAATTTATAATCCTAATGCATACCTCACACGGTGCAAAAAGGTATTTTTCCTTTCTATTTCTTAATTTACTAAACAAGAGTATTTTACAAGGAGCAAGTAGTTTAGTGGCCCATGTGAAGTTGTGAACATCCATTTTGAGAATTTTATACTCTTGTTTAGTAACTTAAGAAATAGAAAGGAAAACGTTAACGACCTTGTACCATTTCCACGCGCTTATTCAGAGACTTCAAAATAAACATCCAATAGAAGCAAAAGCAACCCATAATCAAATTAATAAGATACAAAACCCCGACCGCTAAAATTAAGGATGGGTTGGAGTGATCTGCACTCATTCTCCTCACCTAAAACATATGCCCAGAAGAAGCTTTCTTTCACCTGATTACTGTATTAGAGTGAACAAGTAGGAATTATTAAAGCTCTTAATTTAATCAACATTGACCATGTGGTCCAAAACTCAATCATGCTGCAAAATCTCTGCCAAACAGTTACATATGTGCAAGCTACATTTTTGTATAAATAGCAGGCATGACTATAGAGCCTATTATACAACCTGATTTTCTGAACGCAAAACCCTTACAAATGGTACGGGAATGAGCATGATAGTGGAGGGGGGAAACTGCTGAGAGTTCTCCGGACTTCAGTCAATGAGATTCCTGTGAAAACATGTGATGATAGCACAAAAACAGTGAGCTTTTGGAAATTAGACCATGAATAAACAAAGTTGCTCAAACACACAGAAGCACAAACAGATTGACAAATAGAACTATGGTGGGAGAATGCTTACCAGTATCAATTTCTTCCGAGACAAAGATTGCAAACTTGCAAGCTATTCATTGTCATCACAGTCTTCATCAAACTTGATGTACTTCTCTTGCACTTCTCCAACTGTGAGCTACTTTGTTAAGCAAAACTCATAACATGGGATTTTTGGTTTCATATATATTTTTGTACCCCAAACACATATATCTTAATTAGATACCCAGAACCCGCCAAACCCACTTCATGGACCCGGCCTCAAAACTCGGGCCTCACGCTGCGCCCCGCAAAATGTTTAGAAGGCAGGAAAGTCTAACAGAAAGCTATGTAGGTACCGAGAGGGTTTGAAGCCCATACCACATGAAGATTATAAGTACAGCGACAAAATGAAAGTACAGCGACAAATTGAAGGAATAAGAGCAAAAGTATTCTAGAATAAGAAATAAAAGGATATCTGTGGTAATCCCAATCAACAGGACCAACTGCAATTTTGCTGAATTCTACTGCACTTGCTTCAATGCTAGCAAAAATATATCCATTGGTCTTGTCTATCAGCTTAACTAGTTTCCCCACGCTCTCTTTATCCTGAAAAGTAGCATCTGACTGAGAACACATAGTATAAACATACATGAGGTCAGGAGTAAACTGAAGAGAGATTGGCATGCCTGAATATCTAAGGTTGTAAAGCTGACAAGACTGTAGTCTTCTATGACACCACAGAGCTCCTTGGTAAGCTTTCTGCAATATGGACCACAAACACCTTACTGATAAAAATTACAGCTTCTCATAAATTTGCTCTATGATCCTGAATTCCTAATATTCATCAGACCTGAATTTAGCTAAGCGAGGATCCTGATCAAGACTGTTCTGAAGATAAGATAAATCCTCCACATCAGTATAGAAATCAAGGTTGAACGCTGCACAAAGGATGAGCAGCAGCATTATTAACATCAGTTACATTGCAAGTCATGTGTAAGAAAAGGAAAAAAAAGGAAAGAAAGCTGCAGCCATTACCTAGCTTTCCATAGTTCTGTATCAAATCAATCTTAGACAAGACATTTATGTGTGGGAGCTCCATATGTATCATGGTTGATAAAGAGAGAAGCAATGCACTAACATACTTCGCAGGATCACTGCAAAGATGGGCGTCAACTAAATGCACTGCAGCCAACTGCAGAAAATCAGGAAGCCAACCAAAATTAGAGCAGAAGGCACATCAATTATTCACGGTCATGGTGAATGATCAAAGCAACAGTATCACAAAGGAAGAATATAATCATACCCTGAGGTTTAACTTCTTTATGAGTTTCATGATAATATTCTTGGCGTTGGAATAAAGAAAGAATAGTTCCACTTGGCCGGGAAAATCAAAGAGAAGATAGTGATCTGCAGTAACATTGATAGGCAGCAGAATGCTATTGTCAATTTTACCACTACCCAGGGGACAAACTAGAAGAATGCTAACATGCCAGGTCATTTGCATAACTTCACAATAAGCCAAATAGTTTTGCTTGCATAATTTCTGATTGTGGATTTCAAAATGCTCCACAGCCTCCACTTATTATTTGAATTTAAGCATCATTGGTTGAAAATTTCAGTATAATTCTGAGCAACCATAAGACTAGCTCCAAGCTGAACTGAATCTTGATATAACAATGAAACATCACATACTAGCCAATTATACAAACCCTCAGAGGAGCTGCAGAGCTTCTCCTTATCAGTATGGGAAGAAAAGAAAAGAAAAGAAAAAACACTATTACAACAACTCCAAGAAGCAGCTTTGACGTATCACAGGTAAACAACATGATAATACCGCACATATGAAGAACTTGAGGGAAAAAGATAAGAATAAGGATAACAGAGCCTGATTATCATAAAAAGAAAAGCACGGCAAAACATACCTTTAAGAAGAGGTTTCAACCTAGCCTCCAACCAGTCAATATTTTTCTCTAGATAATCCATACAATATACGAGACCTGGATGAACATGACAATAGAGACTTCAGAACAAGATGTTTCATACTCTACAGGTATAGGCAGCGCAAAATACATCAAAAAACTTCGAGAAGACAGTTAAGCATCTTCACTACATTTAGGTTACTCTGCAAAATAGAGGACGAGCTTTCAGCTTGCAAGTGAGGGACATTAAGAACAGTAAATAAAACCAATCTGTCAATTGTTTTCCCTCTTTTTTTACAAATCCAAAATTTGAAGTGATGAACTGACTATTGTGTTTATGCAAGAAAAAGAGGCTCTCACCTCCATTTGGACCAAGAGAATGTTCCGCCATGACATCACTTAGTTTAACAAGATCAGCTATATTCACAGCACATTCATACCTACATTTTAAGTCAAGGTATCACATACTACAAGCAAAATGCAACACTGCAATTAGCTAAACAAGTCCAAGAGGATACGGTAATGAATCGTTAGCCGGGTCCAAATTGATAACCGCAACTTTCCTGCAGTAAAATTGACACATAGTAAATACAATCGTACACTATACACTATGAGGTGAAAACCAGAATCCAGAGGAGAATTTACCTTCCAATGAGTTCGAGGAATTGCGACATGCCGTTGCAGTAAGTGGTCTTCCCTGAGCCAGGTGGACCGATCACAACTTGCCCAAACACCATCTTCACTGCTCCGGCTGTGAGCTACGGAAGTTGTGCCGCCGGAAAGAATGAAGAAGGCAATTGTGAGATGGAAGACGGAGAGGGGCTTGGGGGAAGAGAAGCAATAAGGAGCAAGGAGCAAGATGAGTAGAGTTCTACTCGAATTGGTTCCGATTTAGGGGTTTAGGGTTTCAAATTTAGGAGCGGTAAGTGATAGCCGGAGTCTGGAAGGGTCTCCTGGGATTTGGATTGGATTTGCTGCTTGCTAAATTGTTCCTCGTAAGTTCTTACCTTTTAAGCCTCGCCGTTGATCATTATCGTGCGGCCAGTATTTGTTCACTTTTTTCTTAACCTTTTCCAAACGACGATGTGTCTGCTCTCTTCTTCATTATTTTCTCTTTTTACTTTTGTTAACTCTTTTTTACGTGGAGTTCATTTGTATTCTGATTTAAGTAGTGTTAATTGCTTAATAAACACAAGAGAAGTCATGTACTTAATTCATTTATTTATTTTTGAGCGCATTAGAGCAATTTTAACAGTTTCCTCATATTTTGATTTTTCTCTATTTTAGAGAATAAAAAAAAAATCTTTTGCTCCAACAGATTCTCTGTAACTATCCAAAATTTAGAGATAGTGAGGACAAAGAAAACTAAATTCCCTAAATTTACAGCAATCTTCAAAATTTTAAGCAAGAATTATGGAGATTTTAGAGATTGCTGTAAAATAGAGAATCTGTTAGAGTTGGAGAAGAAAAAGAGACTAAAGTTTTGACTTTTGCTTCCCTATAATATATAAACTATAGAGAAACTGTTGGAGTAAGAGCCATATGCACGCAATAATTGTTTTTGTCTTGATCTAAAAGAATGAGTCATTATTTTTGTATTCTTTGTTCATCATTGTATATGTATTTAGAATTTAGTATGAAACGATATGTTAGTCTCATTTATTGGGTCCAAATTAACCACACATAGTGCTATGAATCCAATAGAATGTTGTGCTTTCGAAAGATAATCGAAACATGAAAAGAAATGCCCACACTTAATGAGTTATTCATATATAATTGTGCTTCATAGTTTTGTTTTAATTTAGACTATGGGAAAACAAGGGTTTTGCTTCTATATATGTATGGTAAATGGTTGGCGAGAGTGGTTCATTTCTTTTTCTTTTTCGGATACAAGAGTGGTTAATTGTATACCAGGAACAATAATAAAAGTTAACTTCATGCACCAAACTAGAAAATTTCATGTTTTGAAAATCTTTCGGTAAACCATAGATCTAGCTGACTTTTCATCCATGGTGCATGTTAGTTCTTTCCTCAGACCTCATATCAAATCTTCATACCAAGTACCGTCGACCCACACGAAACATCTTTAGAAAGAGTAATTAAGCTACATAACAAGAGTAAAAGCAAGAAAAGATCAATAAAACACAACTTGTCATTCGTCTCCTTTGCAGCTTTCTAATGACAGCCTCCCAAGCTTCTCCTCTACAACTGCCTCCTGTAGAGTTGCCTCATCCTCTGCAAGCTAGCTGTACAGCTGCAGCGGCCTTCTTTGCGATTTCTGCAGCTGCCTTTTTTGCGACTTGTGCAGCTGCAACTGCCTTCCTTGCAAGCTTTGCATTTTCAAACGTCTCTTTTGTTCGCTTTGCGAGCTGTGTAGCTTCAGCAGCCTCCTTTGCAAGCTTTGCAGCATCAGCCGCCTCCTTTACAAACTGTGCAGCTGCAGGGGCCTCCTTTGCGGCCAGTGCAGCTCTCTCCTTTTTCAGTGCACTTGAAGTAAATGATGTAAGCTGGTTATTTACATGGTCTTAAACTCTTAGTTTAGTTTTTGACTTTTTTCTAGGGTCTTATTTGCTTCTCGTTCTTAACAGACCTATAAGCGGACAAATCGATCAGGTGGGACGTGATTTTAATATCGGGTGAGCTCATTATCTTGTTAAGAAAGAGATTTTTTATTTTTTCTTTCTCAGTGCGGCTATTGATTGTTGGATGATTGTAAACTTTCAGTACTTTAGTGACATTATTTTTGCGTAGGTCAATTATTCGAGATCAGATTATCCCCCATGCAGTTTCATGGTTTACAGGGGAGGCTATTCATGATAAAGATGGCTCGTCAGATGATGAAGACCGATACCTTGGACTTGAAGCTCAATTTGATGATGAAGACGATGAAGACGATGATGACGATGATGATTATGAAGACCTTGATGATGGATTAGACTCTGATGGATACTCTGAGGACGAAGAAGACATGGAAAATTACAATTATTATTAAGTGAAAGATGAAAATATAGACTTTGAAACCTGAGAGTGCATATTTGGTATATGCTGAGTAGTAGTTTGTTGGCAGTTTTAGAATGTTTTGAAGTGCCCATGTATCATGATGTGCTAGTGTACTCCCCCTATCTCGGAATTTGAATTACTTACTGCTCTCACGTACAAACCCTAATTCTTCTCATATAATCAAAGTTGCACTATCATTATACTGCAACCATTGATGAAGATAGAGTTCAATTGAATTTTCATATATCAAACAGGAAAGAGAGACGATACAAGCAAGGGAGACTAATATAATCGAACTTGCATTATCATTAATTATATTGCAACCATTGACGAAGACAAAAAAAACAAAAGAAATTGTAATAGAAGTAATAAAGCCAGATTAAAAGGGGCATTCCGAGAATCGAACTCGGGACCTCTCGCACCCAAAGCGAGAATCATACCACTAGACCAAATGCCCAACATGTTAATGATGCTGCATTATGTCATATATCTAGTCATTTCATTCTCATATAAGAATTATGGAAGCAGAAGTCAATGTGGGACAGTACAATTATGCATCACCCATGAAATCGGCTGGCATGTCATGATCATGGAGTGTGGTCGAAGAATTGGCGCAAGAGACCACGTTGTCGCATCCAAAAAATAATGCCTCAAAATCGATTTATTTATGGACATGCATTTGATATATTATTGGAATGTTACTTCATAAAATATATATAATTTATGTTTTTGTCCATTTATCCTATTTTTAGGGATTTTTTTCCCACTAACACCATTTAAAAAAATTTAATTCTCTCTTACCCAATACACTCTAAGGAAGTCTTCCCTAATACCCCATTAAGATTTTTATTTTGTTTTAAAAAAATTTTAATATCATTTTACCCCTCACCCATTTGTTACTTAGAGAGAGAGAGAAAAAACGGAAGAGAGAGAAACCATAGGAGGCTTCGCGGGAGCTCGTCACCAGTCGCAGGATTCCGGCCAACTTTCGCCAGAATCCGGTCACCGGCTGCCGCCCACCGGATTTTTCTGAAAATCTCACCGGAAATATTTATTGCCCTTATAGACATCTATTGCCCCTTAATAGAAGGGCAATAAACGTAGAAGGGCAATAAACGTCTATTGCCCCCCAATAGACTTTTATTGCTCCTCAATAGACGTCTATTACCCCCCAATAGACGCCTATTGCCCCCCAATAGAAATTTTGATAGCCAGAATGACAACTAATATTCCTAAAATTAGACAAATAAAACTTTAATTAAAGAAAAAAACGAAGAGATTATATCAATTTAAAAACGTTTATTGCTCTCCAATAAACGTCTATTGTCCCCCAATAGACATTCAAAACTTTTTTTTTTCTTTCCTTCTGTCCCATTACTTAAAAAAAAATATTAAAAAAAGAGATCTGGGCACCCGTGTCTTCTCCCTCTTTCTCCCTTCGCAGGTTGCAGACCCCAGAATCCGGGATCTGTTGCAGAAGCAGGGCAGTGGCACGAAATTCCGAAGAAACCGCTCATCAAGCACACCACTCTCGCCTACCTCCAGCCAATGTCGACGCCGCCGGAGCTCAGCGGCAAGGACCTACTCGTCTTTCTCCTCCTCAACTACTTCATCTTCCACACTTTCCCCAATCCTCATCACCAGCTTGGCTGTACGAATTCTTGGGATTGGGATTCTACTTTGATTGGAGAGGTGAAGGAGTGGTGGAGCTAGGGCTAGGAGATGTTGTATAGAGGTGAGCGACGTTGACCGGAAGCTTCCGTCGTTGGTGCGACACCTTGAAATGATCAGATGCCGGAGAACCTCTTAGAACAGAACGACGATGTAAGGGGGGAGAAGCAGTTTGAAGACGACATCGTGGTGGACGAAGAGGATCTCGGCGACGACGGAATGAACCAGGGAGATAATGGCGATGACCCACGCACAATTGATCTGGTTTTGTAATGATATCATTGTGGTTTCCCCGGAGCTCCGACGTTGATATCTCGGCTAGAGAGAGAGAGAGAGAGTAATCTGGTGAGAAAGTGGTGGATCAGAGGGATGAAAGAGAGAGGAGCATGGCATCTATGTATTTTTTTTATTAGGCCTCATTGTCAATTTAGTTTAAATTGGGTAATGAAGATAAAAATCTGTTGCTGAGGTAAGTGAGATAACTTTGACTCATTTTGAGGCTTTTGGAGTTTTGGTCAATGACCCATATAATTTATGCCTTATGTCTAAAACAATGGAATATTACGTTGAAGCTTAAGCATTTTGGATTCAAAATTATTATACTAAAAGTTATAACAATGTACTTTTAGATATGAAAGATATGAACTATGAAGAAAGAATTGTAGAATGACCTTTTAGAATATGGCTTTTACTTTACTAGCTGTGCACCCCCTATAGTGGAATCCTGGAGGAAAGATATCTTTCATCTTTTAGAGTAGAAGAATGCAAAGCCAGGTAGATGAAATGCTGGCATTTGAAGGACATGTAGCATCAAACTAAAGGAAAAAAGAATGATTGATGCAATTCCTTTAAGCTCAATTTTTCTAAAAGGTTTCTCAGATCAGATGTGTTACCCATTATTGCTACTCATACATGTATCCCACTAATTAGTGTCCCACAGCTAACTAAAATGGAACTTAATCAAAGCAATGAAATTATAAATAGTCATGTTTTTTTTCTGAATAAAGCTCAACTGATCAACTAATTATTGAATGGGACATGTATTATGTATATATATGTTGGCCAGCTATTAATTTCATGATGAAGTCATCGAGTTTGGGGCACAATCCCACGTGGTGTTATTTTCCAGCTAGCATCTCATAATGCATAATGAAGGCAAATGTATGGTTTATATGTATTTAGAGGATGGGCGGGGAATTCTCAGAGGTGGGACAAACCTTTTGATCTTTCGGAATTGAGGTTGAGACAATAACTATCTTCAAAAACCAACTTTGCCTAATCTAATCCGTTACTTGATTTATGAAATGAAAAATGGTTTATATGTACTTATACTTGTTTGATCAATCTGTCACTTTAATTGCATATAGATGTACGAAAAATGAGCTCGTGGACAAATGATGAAGCTGAAAAAAAAATATCTAACAGACAGTGGTAGGTGAGTGCTTAAAAATTGGGACACCATGATTGTTTATCAGCACCCAACTTTAATTTGTCTACACATTTCTTGCTTTTTGGTCCCTGCAACCCCCATATTCTCTACTCTCTATCGTTCATTTTCCTCATCAATCTCTCCTCAGCTCAGAAAGAGTAGTAGTCAATAGGAAAAACAAGAAGAAGAAGAAGAAATGGCATTTGCAGGAACAACCCAGAAATGCATGGCTTGTGACAAAACTGTGTATCTGGTTGATAAGCTCACAGCTGATAACAGAATCTATCACAAAGCCTGCTTTAGATGCCACCACTGCAAAGGAACCCTCAAGGTATTTATAGAATATAGTATTTATATTCAATTAATTACAGTGTCAACACTAATTTTCATAATCACTCACTTGAATTAGCAACATTGTTTTCTTGTGTTTTTCATGAGTGTTCACAGTGATTTTGAGATTAAAATGGATCTCATAGCTTGTAGTAGGCCATAGAGTGCTAATCACAATAATATATTTTGGTTCAGTAAAACTATTTCTTCAAATTTCCATTTGTATGATCAAGTTGCTTCTTTCTCGTTTAGAGTAAACTCTGTTATATGTTGCTTATCCTGTATACATTTTCTTGAACATTGAATATCTAGAAAATTGAACCGCATCTTGATATTACAGAATCATAGATCAGACCCCAAAATTTGATAAAGGGATATAGTTCTTAGCTCAAACCCGAGAACTGAACTAGACATTTGAGACTGTCAGACTAAAAAATTCTGGCTTTGTTCTATCTAGGATCTATCTAGAAATTGTTTTCGTTTTGAGATCTTACTTTTCATCTGTTGCTTCCATGTGATATATATATATATTGGACTAGTTTGCCAAAATGTAGCTTTGTATATTAAAACAAACAGCCAATAATTCCAACTTGCACAGTATATACTTGTGGTAATTTCTTACGGAATTTCATCAAATTTGCAGCTCAGCAACTACAATTCATTTGAGGGAGTACTTTACTGCAGGCCACACTTTGATCAACTCTTCAAAAGAACTGGCAGTCTCGACAAAAGCTTTGAAGGTAAAACCTGATAGCATTCGCCAAAGTAACCAACATTACTTTCTCTCTAAGTGGCTTACTTGGATCAATTTCCTATTGTATTTTATTTTCCTTTTCAGGCACACCAAAAATTGTAAAACCAGAGAGACCTGTTGATAATGAGGTGTGTTCCCCAGAAGTCAATAATGATAGCCTATGCATTATACACAACTTCTTAATATCTATTCAGCATCGATCTTGACATTGACCTGTTTTAACAGAAAGCTGCAGTGGCTAAAGCTTCAAGCATGTTTGGTGGAACCAGGGATAAATGCTTTGGCTGCAAGAAAACTGTTTATCCAACAGAAAAGGTAACACCAACTTCTAGCCGTAACTAATTAATATCACATCATACAGTTTACTCACTTGCAGAAAAAGCAAGCAAGATTAACGCTTTTGAAATTTGATTGATTAAAAGGTTTCGGTGAATGGAACTCCCTACCACAAGATGTGCTTCAAATGTACACATGGAGGGTGTACAATCAGCCCATCGAACTACATTGCACATGAGGGCCGCCTCTACTGCAAGCACCACCACACCCAACTCATCAAGGAGAAAGGAAACTTGAGCCAACTCGAGGGTGGTGGTGACCATGATGAGAAAGTAGTCGGTGCCACAGAAATTGCTCCTGAAATATGATCCGAAACAAAATATATGGATGATAAACAAGCCCTTTTTCTATGCCCTCTATTATCGATGCTGTTGTCCCTCATACTTTACCATTTCCTTGCAATCTAAGTTGGTGGAATCCTATATAGAATTCTAGTGTGCGGGTTCATTTGTTGTTTTCAGGTTTTGCTGTGAGGTTGTGTATGCATTTCCTCAGATGAGATGCCAAATGAGGCTTATTTGTACTCTCTATTTTGTTCTTACTGGTTTTCAATATATCTTGAGAACTCCTGACACTGAGGGAGCAGTTCATATATGAAGCCAAGTGCTTAATTAACCATTGTGAAAGCTAGCCTAGCCAGTTTTACAAAGCAATAAATTTGGTTATTTTGCACCCGTTCCCCAAGGCTGGACCTGTAAGGGCAGCAGCGAGATATGCAGAGTTTCATGGGAAGAACCGAAAATTGAAGAACCAAACCGGATCAAAAGCTAGCCACTTTTCCAAAGCAATTAACTTAGAATAGAAGTTCACTTGTGAGCCAAGAGGTAATTGAACAGATCACTGACCAAGTTATGCCAGCATTCTTATTACTGTGATGTCCATAAATATTGTACAGTGCCACAGAGCAGAGTGGCACCCAGCTAAAGTTGGTGTCTGTACAAAAAGAATAACAATTTCCACAAGGTAGTGTACATCAATAACGCTACTTAGAACTAAAGGCTACATAATATCAAGAAGACAACCATTCTTGGCAACTTGCTTCAAGTCCCTGATAAAACTGTCTTGAAGAAACCCAAATCCAAATGTTCCATCCCCGTACTGCCAAACCCTTCCCTGTGCATGCACTGGGTTTGTGGTAGTTCTTACCATGTATGGAATGGCCAGATCATAACTTAAGTTAATGCAAAGAATGCGAGAGACCACTTCAATTCCTGTGAGCTGGAGAATGTGATCTGCTACGGCATTTGGTCGAAGATGTATGCGACTATTATATAAACTTTCTTCCTCTGGGAGAAATGGAGACTCCGAAAACGTAGGGTCTGCTGTCCAAAAGACTGGGTGCTTACTGATAACCCGAGTGAAACTGCAAATGTGACCAGACGAGTGGCAAACCTTTTGGCAGGAAATGCCCCCAATGTCATCATATGCAACAAGGTAAAATCCCAAGTTCATATCATCATAAATTCCCTGCAAACAGAGAAAATTGACCGGGATTCAATTGAGTCACACTTGATATCTCTTTTGAATCCACCATCGGGTAATAAGAAATCAATAGAAGGAAGCGAGAATGCAGCAGAAAATCAATCAGTTAACCCTAGAGCTGCTATCTCAAAGTTGGCTGATTATGTTCCTAAAAATGATTGATCCAACCGTGCCCACTAGTTTGAAATTCTACCAAAATAAATCAAAGAATGATAAGCATCAACTACAATATATACTTCAGCACTAAAAAAGTAACTGCTTCCTGTAGACAGACTTCCATGAACACAAAAAAAAAAAACATAATTTTCAATTGAGCCAAACCTTCAAAGCACTGCAGAATTTCACACCATGAAAAGCAGGAGGGAAACTAGCAAAATCAACTAGTTTAACTCTTGAGCTGGCTGCTTATACAAAGTCTGGCTGACTATGTTCCTCAGACCAAACTTTCCCAGCACAGAGGCTTTGAAAAATTTTAGCACTAAAAAAAAAATCAAGGATTCATATAGACAGACTCCCGGTCACAATTGTCATAGGGATTGAAACAGCGCTAATGACGATGGGAATAGATCCAGATGCTATTATATTACAGACTAGAGAAAATGTAGCTAACCACCACAGCGACATTGCAAGGCAACCATTTCACAATAGGCAAAATGAGGAGCAAAAAGTTAACTTGTTCTCTCTCTAACTAAGCAGAATAACAATGTTAAAGCAGGAACTGATATACATTACACTCATATTCCAATTTCAGCTCAAAACATTCAAGTCTAAGAGAGAAAAAGGAACCTTCCAGAGGCCCTGCAAAGGCCGAGCCGGCGTCGGCGAGCAATCAACAATCTTAACAAAATGCTGAGACTCCAACTTCCTCCTCAACTGCTTCTCCTTCTCTCTTCTCCTCTGCCTCCTCGACGCTCTATCTCCACCGGAACCGGGGCTCGTCCGGTTCGCAAAGTACTGATAAATCTCCGACATCATCCGGTCCGGCGAGTTCGGCGACGTCCCGGGGGACCCACTCTCGTATCCAATCAAATCCTCACCAATCCCACCTTCAATGATACTCACTGCACTCGACCCTCCATTTCTGTTAGCGGCAAAGCTCATATTTTCCTCCACCACAAAATGAGTCTTCCCCATCAAGCTCAAATTCACCGGCACCAAATCCTTATCGGAGAAATTCGGCCGGCCGGAGTTTAACTCCGCCGCGGAAATCTCCGCCCGCCCTTCCGGGTCGAGAAAGTTAACAACCTGACCCTCCGGCGACAGGCTCATCCACAAGAACGGCGCCTTCACCACGCCGTAGCTGCCGTCCTGGGCCGGAGAGACACGTGACCCGGTCAGGAACGAAGGGCCCCACTCGAAGAAAATCAACGGCGGAGAAGTGGCCTGACCGCCTTGGCGCCAGAATCCGATCAGATTCTCCCACCGGTTCAGGGTCTGGTAGAGGTTCCGGTACGTGATTTTGCCGCTGCCCCATTTCTTGATCTGGGTCTTGGCGCCCCAGCGGCGGTCGCACAAAGAGAACCAGAGCTTGGCGTCGTTCTTGCAGAGCGAAACGAACCGTTTCGAGGTGCAGGCGAAGCTGGAGATCTCCGGTGGGGTCAGGAAGGAGAGGATGCAGAGCTGGACGTCCTCGGGGAAATCGGAGAAGGACATTGAGCCGTTCAATTCCTCCATGTTGAGTTTTGGGTCTTCCATGATTGCAAATTTGGGTTGATTTTCAGGGCCAATTTGGGGAACTAAAAACTGGTGGGAGATTTGAGAGGCGGAAGAGTTGTGTAGGGAACAGTTCAAGTGTTGGATTGGGGTTGGTAGATTCCTGGAGGAGAACGAATCATTCTTCGATGCGGTGACCATAGGAGCTGATACCTGTAAATGTAGAGATTCAGTTGGGGTAGAAGTGTAATTGAGCAAGCATGCGACTTATGGTAACTCATTCTTCTTGCCCGTAACGTAAGGTAAATTCTACGGCAGAAAATTATGTATATGGCCAAACATATTATATGGTTAATTCCCAAAAAAAAAAAACAATATTTATGGTTATTATATTTGACACATAGTTTTTCCATCTGAAGTTCTAAACAAACTATGGTGGAGGCAGTGACTTCTAACTCAGCCTCACAAGCTTTCCCGCAAAACCAAATCAAACCCAACTGAGGATTTTGTTATCGATGACTTCAATTGAACACCGTAACCGCTAGTCCTAGTCAAAACCCGTGGAGCACGGCGTCAAAGCACCAAAAGCGTGAGATTTGCTCAGATCTGTATCCAAACCCAACTCGTCACCGATCTCGTCCACTCCTCACCCCAGACCCACAAGTAACAACCACCATCTCTTACCAATTTTTGTTGTCAAACCAATGGGAAACAGAAACCCCACACTTCTCCACTCAAATATCAAACTGCCGAAGTATACCCTCAACCAATCCTGCCGTTATTTTTGAACCGCAACAACTCCATATACCCTTCAATCCACATAAACCATTCCAACAATCTCACTCATTCAGTCACTCCAATCCAATACACAAAACTGACATCAACCCTCAACCCATATTTTCTAATCAAAATACCAAACCATCACTAACCAATTAGACTAAAAATACAATCTCAATTGGCCTTTGAGCCTAGAAAAGAAATTTCTCTGGCGTCCTGTTGAATATTTGCATAGCCGGCCATACTGGTGCATATCCTCCGCCTTCAATTGATGCCCCTACGACACCCAACTCGTCTCGATCTCGTCAGGAGGTAGATGGGTTTTTGGTTCAATCAAATTTTGAAGATGGGTTTTGGTTTGTGTTGGCATGAGAGAGAGAGAGGGAGAGACGAAAGTACCAAATTACCCCTTGAAAAATAAATAATGGCATAAGGGTTAACAGTGTTAGTGACGGCATGTACACAAACTGCGTAGGGTTTCATAGTTCATGTACTTATGTTGGGTTATATAAAAGTTGGCAACTTTAATTCGGAGTGGCCTTGAGTTCAAGTACTGTTCTTAATTTTTTTTTTTTTTTAATTAATGAAGCACACTTTTTTTTTTTTATACAGTAGAAGACTAAAATAAAAAAGAATTATAAACGGAGGTAGATGGCCTGTTAGGTTGCTTAGGTGGCAGCACATGTGTCAAAATTTGATTAGAGGACAGGGAAGGAGACAGAAGATTTCATGCCTACAAAGGAAGTTACCACTTGGCAAGACGTACAGGAATAATAATCACAACTCTTGAATTAGACCTAGAATTATGATCAGTCTCACTTTTCACTGGTATTTGACCTAGTGTGTCGAAAGCCCTTAACCGCACCGTCAACCGCCGAGCTACCTCCCGCCGTCCGATCCCTAGACCCACGCCTCTTAAGCTTCACCTCCCCACCCTCAAATATCTGACACAGCAACTGCTGAACTGACTCAGGGCTCAAATACGACGACTTCCCCGGCAACGAAACCGAGAACGAGTCCAAGAACTTACTGTACGCTGGAACGACAAGCTTCACCGTCGCCAATCTAATCTGCTCCCTCAAATCTTCGTCAGGAATACTATAGTACCCTTTGTGCCTCTTTGATACATCATCCAAGCCCTTCATAAACGCCTCCATTTTCGCCCTAACCATTGCTTCCTTGCTCTCCAGCTCCAAATCATCATCTTTCTCCAAAACTCTAACCAGAGGAACCCACACTATCTTCTGATACATGTAAGCCGATTCCTCTGCTATTACTTTGTAATTTTTCTTCATGTATTGGTCTCCCACGAGCTTCCCTAGCTCTGTGTTTTTGGTCCTCATGTAAATATACCAGTACGTGTTCATTGCAAAAACATGGGGCAGAGCCAACTTATCGACCCGATAACCCGACCGTTTCGATTCTACATTCCTCTGCAGAGCTTCCATGATGTGGGAAACGGCATCTCTGAGAAGGTTCTCGTCGGATTCTGGTCTGGACAGAATCCCAGCTTTCCAAATCTGCTCTGTTCTGAGGACTCTGGCCATGGGAACAGAGTAAGCCTCTGTTGCTAAGTACTTCATGTAATTCACAGCGTACCTTACAATTTTGGGGACTGACCCATCTTGCGGGGGAGGTACCCCATCTGAGTTTCCTTCAATTTGAAGCCCAAACTCCCAGAAAACTTTACTCGAAGCGTGAATCAGAAGCTTCTCGAGTTCTCTGAATCGAACGCAAATGTCAGTCCCTGCTTCACCTTCGAAGACTTGAGAGAATGCAGGCTTGAGTTTCTCCAAGGACTCGAACATGTCTAGCAACTTGAACAGTTTTTGTGGCTCTTTGCTGCTCCGGGCTACGCCTTCTCCGAATCTGAAGAACACCGCCATGATTTTGTCTGCGATTTTTACAAAGCATTCTGGCCAGACCAGCCCGTCCATTATGCCTCCCAGTACTTTTTCGCAGAAATTCTTCTCTGAGACCAGCACTGCTTTCACTGCGAGGTCGAAGTGTTGGATCCAAAGGGTTATGGCCGTCTCTAAATTCTCCCAAGCCATTTCGTCTATTTCTTCCGGACTGTGTGTTCTCAAGTACTCTGGGCTTAGCCGCATTAGTGCTTTTGCCACTCTTCTGTATCTCACCTGTTGATGAACAACCATAACCATTCAACGGTTAATTGAGGGAATGCAACTATTTGAGGATTTTGAGCCATGAATAGCTAGCTTAGCAATTTATAATGATATAATCTTACATTCATCGATTATCTAATAAGCTTCATTAGACCATATTCAGTGCATCTATTTGGAAAGAGCTCTCTCTAATCAATGTCGAGAAATAACGTGAGTATACGACATCCCTCTCACAATATCTAGTCACGCAAGTCACATGATCACTTATTGTGAGAGACTTGTTGCATACAAATGTTACTCCTAAGAGAAGCTCTTAATTAGTATGCTTAATAAGAAATGGTAAGCAAGGTGATCAATAATTGTGCTAAAGAAAATTAGCAAATGTTACCTTAACATAAATATCGATGCATATATCCAAACAATCTTCGGCAGCTAGGGTTTGTGAGATCCGCCTTAGAAGTTCAATTTCCAACTCAGTGCCCAAATTAGAACCCGTGATCACCATCTGATCATCACCTTCATTATCCTTATCTACAGCCTGTGATTGATCCACTATATTTTGATGCTTTATTTGCTGCAATATATTCTCATACTCATCCTGCAAATTCAGCAAAGCCTCATCAAGCAGCCCTTCAAATCTCATAGCATCCACCTCTGTCTCATACAAGGCCTTCAATGTGATCAGAGTCTCCCTCAACCGATGGATCCTGTACTGATCAGTCGCCTTCGTCCGGCTGAGAAACTCCACCACCTCCTGAAGCCTCTGGATCACCGGCTCGCCCTCCTCGCATATGGAGCTTATCGCCGCCTTGAGCTGATCCACACAGTCCACGTACTTGATGAGCGTCTTGAGCCTCTTGTTCATGTTCTTCTCGTTTGACAACTTCGACGACAAGTCGAGAAGCTTGTCCTGTATAGACTCTGATCGCTTGAAGTTGTCGAGGAGCGCAAGGGCCGGCGTGACAGCTCGGTTGATTCTGGTTTCCAGGGCCCTGGAGGCCATGGACATGGACTGTAATGGAGCTACTCTTCTTGAGGCTGAGGTTAGTGTTTCGTCAATGAGGTTAAACTTGTAGTCCATCTTTTTCAGATTCTGTTCCATCAAGGCAGAGGCTTTGAGTAGGGTTCTCAAGTCTGTGCAGGCTAGCTGAATGTCAGAGAGCCTTGAATCTTCTTCATTGGTCGCCATTGAATCTGGTTAAACTTCAGGGTGGTCTCTGTTCAATTGATTAGCTATATATGATACAAAGTTAGTGACAGCCATGAAGTATTGGGGGCACAAAATGACAATGAAGTAAAATGGGGGAGAGAGAAGCTCGATGTAAACTAAGAACAAATGGCGAGTGTGCGATGAAAGGGAACAAATAGGCAGTTTGGAAGGTAGTGAGGTGTGCAGCCGGTTTCATCTTCAACCGCATGAATCAGTCCGACGATGAAAATGACTTGCAGAAGTAGGTACTGAAGTGAACAATAAAAAGCCCGGTACATCGTTCTTGTTAGTCAATGCCCAACTCAGGCTTGGTCTAGAGCATGTGCCATTTGGGCTTTAGTTCTACTTTGAAAAGATTAATTTGATTTCACGTCGTTGTACCAACAATTTTTTTTTATCTGATAATATATTTCTCTATTATAAAAAAGAAACTCTATTATTTGGTTCAGGGGTGTGTTTTGAAAACTAAAAACCTAACTATAATTGCAGAAAACCACCAAAAGTAACTAAAACCAGATTAAACCGGTTAGTGCTAAAAACTAAACTGAACAATGTTTTTGACTTTTTGTCATCAGTTCTTGCTCAATACATATGATAAACGCTAAAAATCTGAACTGAACTGCTATACTTAAAATTAATTATAATTACTTTTACATGTTCAATCGCTAAGTACTTTTATTTATAGTAAAATTCTATCGTATTGAATTAAGACGTTAGTTAGATGATTTAGACCATGTCAATTCTAAAATATTTGACTGACTTGATTTAATAAATTTAAAAATGCTATCATACATGAGTTAGCGGTTAGTGTTAGAAAACCAAATTGATGACTTCGACTCCCCCCTACTGGTACTTTTAAGGGAGTGGATCCTCTATTGAGCTTAGTTTTAATCTGAGCTTCCTGAGCTTTTTTCTAGATAATGACACGTGGTTCTCATGAATCCAATTGTCTACAATGTTAGTTTATCCTTTTCTATTTTTCTTCCTCCCATTCTTCTTATTCTTCTTCGAGAGGGATTGACATTGTCGATCTGCTTCAGTCGGTCAATAGGATCACTCTCTCTTTTTTGGTCTAGCTCTTTGATCTCCTGTCATCAAGAATTAGAATCATTTTCTGGGTTCTTGTCTGTTTGAGATCTGGTGGAGAATTGGATTAATTCAAGAGGGTTGAATCGGGTTTTATGGATTTGAAGAACTAGCCTTTTAGATGAGATTAATGTATATCAGTATATCTCTTTTATTGGATCTGCTCTCTTTTTGTTTCATCTTTATCTTTATCACAATTAGATGAGATAACGAATCTTATCTTTACCCCTCTTTCTCCTTTCTATACTACTGCATTTTCGTTACTATCCAATGCTGTAGAGGATACAGTTGATAGTCGAGGACAAGTTCTTTTAGCTTCCATGAATAGATGCAATTTAATAAAAATCTGAGCATTTTAAACACCGTAGTCAAGGCCCTGTCGTTTAACTGCTGCAAAGTAAAGCTTTCCAACGACCACGTCGATGCTCAAGCTCGGATAGTGGAAGTGTGGCTTGTGGTGTTGTTCTTTCTCATTGGCAATGGCGGAACCTTATAGGGGTGGGTATGGGCCCTGGTCCCCCCCCCCCCCCCCCAAAGTGTTCACAGTTTCTTAACAAGGCATATATTAAATATATGAAGTCAATATATTAGCACCTTTGTGCCCCCCCTAATTTTTTCACTATTAGTTTTCCGAAGTTCTTGATTTAATTAAGTTTTCCTACTTCTAGGCTTTACTTTTCTAGCTTTTTGCTATTCCCACGGTGGCTTTTGAATGTCCCATGTAACTTTACCAATTATACTTTCTAGGCTTTTTATGTTTTATTATTATAAGTAATTAAATAGTCATTAGTATAGAGTATAGAAAGTAAAAAGAAAATGCCAAAAGGGAGTCAATCTATTTCTATCCAATACCCATGGTCAGATCGTCTTCTACAAGAAGCTCTACAAGGTCAGTCATAAAAAAAAAAAAATGTTGTAGAGCCTCCCAGCTTGCCTGGGTTCCAATCCCAAAAAAAAAATATATTATTGTATTTTTTTTTCCGGTCACTCCAAGGTTCGGCTCCTAGTTCCGTCACTGCTCATTGGCCTCGGTCGTCCTCGGGGAGGTTTTGAACTGAGAGCTTCTACTGATCGCGTGGCTCTGTTCTAGTGTTCTAGAGAGAAGAAAAACTGAGATGTTGTAGAGCCTCCCAGCTTGCCTGGGTTCCAATCCCAAAAAAAATATATATTATTGTATTTTTTTTTCCGGTCACTCCAAGGTTCGGCTCCTAGTTCCGCCACTGCTCATTGGCCTCGGTGGTCCTCGGGGAGGTTTTGAACTGAGAGCTTCTACTGATCGCGTGGCTCTGTTCTAGTGTTCTAGAGAGAAGAAAAACTGAGAGATCGAGAGAGAGAATAGAAAAAGAGAAGAACAGGAGAGATAAATAAATTAAATGCCAAGTTTGTTGTAGACCATTAGATCCCAGTATAGCCGCGTGTCTTAATCTGAATGAAAGCTCAGGTAAAATCTGAGCTCAGGAGAGGATCTTCTCCCGGTACTTTAATGCCTACCAAAACTACATTATATTAAACTAAGACGTTAGCAAGATCAATACAATAGTTAATAAAATATGAGATGTATAATATAAAAAAAAAAATATGTATACGTATTATTCGGACAATTTCATCTAATAATTTATAGAAAAGTTCAACAAAAAATTATTAATTAATTATTATGAAATATTACTATATTAATTTTTATTTAACAATATGTGTAGAATATGGAAAAAAA
>BDJD01007724.1:8581-58366 GCA_002564525.1 Rosa multiflora
AGTGAAATATAGATCACGGGTAATATCTGTCGTCTGAAGGCCTAAGAGATATCAGGCTACTAGACAACAGAAATTTTCTGAATCAGACAACAGTCCTCGGCTGTTGTCTGATGGGTTTATTGACATAGTGTCAAGTTCAAATAAATCTTTATCATGCTCAATAATTTCAACTCAACTAAAACCCACATGCTCTGTCTCTCAATTCATTTTATCTCACTTCCCACAATCTCCAACTATACAAATAACTCCCAATTAACTTACCCATGAACCGTTGTCAATCAAGTTCATATATTTAAAACAAATCATTTATTTTGATAAATATGATTTTGCATGCTAACAATTAAATCTACTAAATTAAACATAACTAATTTATCAACCGGACACCGTGAGATTTACTCACCTCTAACTCCAGCTGCGTCTTCACACAAATACCAAGTCAAGCACAAAATCATCCAAAATCCGCTCACGCAATTCCATCAATCACCTAATCACATCAAGGTCACACTCAATACCATACAAAACACAAAATTCATAACATGCTCATACGATTTCCAAAAATTACAAACTATATATCGAAATGCTCGTATCGACGAGTAGATCGCACTGAGGAGTAGAAACTGCCCCAGAGGTAGCTGGAAGCCGCCGGAAACCACCACCACAGTGGCGGCACCACCACCCAACCAAAGTCAAAATTTGACAAAACTTCCAACATGAAAGTTCTTCATCTCAACTCCAATTGAAACATTCATAACTAGCAAAAAGTCAGAAACAAAGCCATTTGGCCGGAATTTACCTCGCAAGTTCAGAAATTCAAAGAACCCTAGATTCCCAATCTTCAAAATTCAAGCTCCACAGATCAAATCGAAACAAGCCTTCTTGGATGTAGCTTCTACTTCCTCTGGGCTAGAAAAGCCCTCAAAGAACTCGAGCTATAGTGGCCGGAGTTGGGAGAACCAAGGCCGGCGATTTGAGGCGATTTGCAGCTCCGTCGTGCAACTTCTCGGCCTTGTAGCGTCGTCTACGGTGCTTCCCACGACGAATCACCACCACAAACGTGTAGAGGGGACCGAGGAGAGCAAGGTTACTTTTGGAATCGAAGCAAAAGGTGGCCGGACGGTGGAGAAATCGGCCTGCGAAGGAGAGGCAGCAACTCGGGTTCGGGGAGAGGAGAGAGAGAGGTCGGTTTCCAGAAATGGAAACCCGGCTATTTTTGGCAGCCTTCCAAAAATAGCTAGGGTTTTATCCTTTTATACCCAAAATGGAAACTTTTCCAAACGCGATAACTTCTTCATACGAACTCCGATTCTTGCGTTCCACATATGCATGAACTCGTATCGACGGGCTCTACGACTTTCGTGAAGGAAGTTTTCCCAAATTCCGTACATATAAAAAGTCGACTTCGTAACCCCCCTAAAATGTGAAATTCGAATAATTAATCGCCCGAAAATAACTTCACTCCACCCTTGAACCATGAAATCGTACTAACTAACACTTTATTAATTCAAGGAAATTCCAAGACATTAATAACGAATTTCCAGGGTCTTACAACGATCCTCCTAACAAAACCCACACACACCAACGCCCCCAAATGAACCCAGCAAGGTCAAGAGAAGGCGTACCTGTTCACTCCTCTAATCGAAACACAGCGACAACGACGCCCATAACACGAAAATTTCGACAACCTCACGAAAAGTTCCGAGGGCACACCAACTGCCCCAACTTCACCCAGTTCTTGTCTCACTCTCTAACACGAACACAAGAACAGTAACCATCTCCATATCTCTCCTTTTTCCTTATATAGTGACCTTGAGAACACCGGGACCTTTGGACATGGAAGGACGACCACCCCAAATCCTACCACGTGTCCGACATCCCTGAACGTTATAGAGATCATGCGTCGTCGCCTTGACTCCTCACCACTACACCATTATTACACGTTCCGGGCTCCAGTACACCGGTTTTCCCGTACACGAAAACAAATAACATCACCACACGTGTCACAGGGCCATGGCTAATGGGCCAAACGACGCATGCAACCCCACCACCGATTCACGATAGCGACACAACGTCGAACGCCAACACGCTCTACTCACCCTAGCCAATACTCCTCTTAAGTGGGGACTTGGGTGACTGGGGGTATCGGCTGTTCGGAAGCCACGTGGCATAAACTCGCCCTAAACTCCTGATACTTTTACCAACGACAAATTCCCCACCTAATAGAACTCTTGACTGGGGACTTGGGGGACTTGTTGATAGGCACATACCTCCTAAGCACAAGTATCGGAAGCACAAGTCTTGTATCGCCAATATACTAGCAAGGTAAGCTCCTTGCCGAGGGTTCTGATACCCCTCGGGGTGATATCAGGATCCCGAGCATCCCACACCGAAAGAAACGGAACCAAGCTCCCACGAACTAGCTGCTACATTAAGGTCCTCTCCAACAACCTAGAGAGGTAACTATTTACTATTGCTTTCCATTATCATTATCCTTTATCGATACTGACTTAGGCATCGGAGTGTTTAAGGCAGGCACACCCGGTCTTCCCTCTGACCTGTGTCTGTCTTGCAGATAATCTAGACCAAGAGCAATAGTAACAGACCGATACACCCTGTATTCAGATGGATTGGACCCACCTCGATACAACTGAAACAGGTCTAAAATGCAAGCAAAAGGAGAAAGAATTAACTATTAGAGTAATTTTTGTTAATAGAAAATTGGGAGAGTCAAGGCCTAAAAGGACAGCAAGAAGAGAAAAATAACTAAATTATTGAACAAACAAAGAAGAAGAAAAACAGCGTTATTAAAAAATGTTTATTAAAAAAAAAAACAGAACTTGGACCAAACTGAACTGGACCAGACAGTCGATACGGGTTTCGATTTTGAACTCTCAAAATTGAAAAAAGGAACTGAATCAAACCGAACTAAATATCAGTTTGGTTCTTAGTTTGAACTCCAAACCGAACCAATATAAACCGAACCCACCCCTAACTACATCCCTCTCAAACGTGCTTCTTTCGTATATCAAGCCTCCCTGGGTGTCATACTTAATTACCTAAGTCATACATTTTAATTCAGTTAGGTATCTAGTGCATTACCTTAAGTGCATAAAACTTGGAGATAAAGAAATTTTGAAAACCAACCATTCTAAATATACTAAAGCGCCTACCCCCTTATGAACAGTGATTTCCGTATGAACAGTGTGGTCACGATTTTGCCCCTCCCTCCCAATCAAATCACACTCATTTGCCCCTGCTACCTGTTGCTCTGTCCTACGTGCTACGACTTCCTCAAGCCACCTATTCATCTGCTGAGACTCGCAATCCACCGCTTCTCTTTCTGAGACTTCTTCATCAGTCTTCCGGAGCGACCTCTCTAAATACAAAACTCTCTATCACGTGCTCAAGATTCAGCAAACATCAAAGTGAGGCGAAGGAAGCCATAGCCTGTGCTAGCTCTAGGTTGTTAAATATATTGATTCTAGGTTGCTCAGTTCATCGTTTTCAAATGAATTTTGTTTATGCAATATGATTAATTTGAGGATACACTTATTTCTTTCTTTATCCGAATGCATGTAACATTTTTTTCTAAGCTTTTGGGGGTGTTCTTCACGTTTCTGTTTCTGGGTTAGCTTACCATATTAATTATACCTCTACTTTCATGATAAGCTCCTTGCAATATATGCTGATAAGGCATATGAAGGTAGGCTAAATGGTATTCCATGGTCTCTCATGGCTGGCTTGAATCAGATTTTTGTTTGACGTTATTTTCTTGACATCTAGGAGCCAGAGTATGGAGAGAATACAAAGCACATATTTTTTTTTCAAGGAGGTCTGTTGTAACCTGAAAATTAAGTTTATCAGGAATTGAATGCAGTCATTTTAACCGATTTAGATACTCTACTGCAACTTTTTGTTATGTTCTAGGGTTTAGGGCTATAGTTAATGATACTTATGCCCGGCTTTATCAGAGGAAAAACCATAATATTGTAGCAGTGACTGTGGCCTTCTATGGAACTCGATGAATAGGTGTTAAGTTGAATCACTGAACTTGAAAAATGAACCACCTTCGTAAGATTTGAAAACCGGATATTGAAATTGTACATTGTCCTTGAGTCTTATTTGTTTTGTTTGATTCAGATATCAACTTTTCATGTGACAATTAGGACTGACAATATTGAAAAGCTTCTACCTTGACCTCCATAACTTAACTATTGGCTTTTCTCCAGGGATGCCTACCAGTCCTTATATTTATGCAGACAGCCTGATAGAAGTCCTAAAGAAGAAGCATGTTGCTGGGACATGTAAAAGTTCTCCACAGTGAGAAAGAGAGAGATTTTCTAGAAAGTTCAAGTTCAAACTAAGAGAGAAGAAACAAAGAAATAGAAAAAAGAAAAGAGGTTTGTTTTCTATATGGTTCTGTTCTTGCTTTTTCTTCATCAGATTTTTGTTTTCTAGATTTCAGTGGTTTTGGTTTGATTTTTTATGTTATCACTTCAGTTTATCGGACAATGTAAATAGAACCCTATTGAAGCCATGAAGATAGTTTTATGGAAAGTATAGCCTATAGATGATTTCTTGGTTGTACTCCAGTGACATCGAAATGATTAATGTTTATGAAAAGTATGTTAGATGATCAATATAAAAAAATGATTTGTGTTACTATTACTTTTTATTCAATTTGGACCCAAGTTTGCTTAGGGTTTAGTCATTTGGGTTACCTCTGTAGAAGTCACACAGGTTGTTCATTTCTTTCTTTGTCTGTTTAACTTTGACTTCAATGATTGTTTAATTTTGTTGGGTGAAATTTGATTTTTATGTTTCATAAGTGTGCTATGATATGAAAGCTTTAGTCCACCCACTCTCTGTGATGTTCTGGTGTTCAGTTTAGCGTAGGCATATATGGTTTAGGTGAATTGTAAGTTCTTTAGGGGAAGTAGCCAGATAGGATTTAGAGTAATTGGAATTTGAAGAACTGTGTAATGTGTGGTATGTACATGGAGGAGTTTCAGATGAGGATTCAATTTTAAGAAGCGCAACTATGTTCTTTTAGCTTTCCCTTTGGAAAAGGATTGCAATATTACTTTATATTCTTATGTTGATAATAAAGAAACAAAATGTACCTCATCCCTCTGCACTATTAGGAAAATTGCAACAAAATGTACCTCATCCCTGTGGAGAGGCCTTCTTAGAGCAGGGAAAAGTCTTTACAAACTCCGACACTCAAATAAATGATCTTAGGATAAACCTTGCGCATACAGGATCTCAATAGAAAGAGCTTCAGGAAAATCTTGAGAAGAGTAGAGCTCAAAAGGAAGAGCTTTGGAAAAAGATTCTGCATAGCGAGGCTCAGAACAAAGAGCTTAAGAAAGCTGAACCTCAAAGGAAAGCACTTAATGAAGTGCTTTAGAAGATTGAAGCTCAAAACAAAACTTTGGAATTGTAATTGTTCTCACTCAAAATTCAGTTAAAGTATCTTTTGTTTTCAGTGCAGAATTGCCCCTTACTTTGGATTTTACTAGGTGTTTTTTACTATTGCTATTAGTCTATTTACTTGGTGTTCATACTGTTAGAATGAGAATTTTACACTTTTACTGTTAGAATTGAAATTGTTAGAAAAATGTTTCCTTTCTCAGAAGATAGAGAAATCAATAGCAGAGGGAGTCTATATTGTTCTTCTCTGTGTTCAAGTATATTTTTGTTCATGGGAATCCTATCGGTTGGCTAAAGTTATACTGTGAGCATTAGCTTTGAATCATAAATTTAACTTCAATTTTGTTTATTGCTCTTTACATTTAGAAAGGGTGTATGGTAGTGAGGCCAGGTTTAGAATGTGGTCGTTGTTCACTCTTCGGGATTCATTTAAGCTTGCCAAAATATTTGAAAAAAATTATTTTTTGCTGCTTCCTTTTGGTATCTCTGAAGTCATTGCCTTTGTTTTGTGCTTGCTCAGTTCTTCTAAGCTCAAATTTTTCCTTTAATATCATTTTAATTGCACCTTTTGTTGTCCATTAAGCTTCCAGATGATTCATTAAGTCTTCAGTCTAATCTTCTAATTTCATAATTTGATGTTTGTCTGGTGACTCTTTTTGTGTAATATCCATAAACTCCTTTCACCAATAGAGAAATTTCATTAACGAAAGGTACTGTAGCGCATCGGCCAACTTAAATATCCTTTAATCTTGCTTTATGTATATTTGATAATGGCACTTTATGTCATGTTTTTGCACCCTATGTGACATGTGATGCATCTCAAGAGCTGGCCATAATGGTTTGACATAATAGTTTAACATAATTTGCATTGTTTAATGTTAATATGTTTTATGCAGGTAAGATTTGTTTTAATTGAGGTAAGAAAGGGAATCTAGAAGACAATTACTTTAGTTCTTGATTGTGCTCATGGCCTCTGTAAGTGTGACTCCTTTATCTGGGTTAAGATACGGCAGTGGAATTACAGTTGCTGTCAATAGTTTTCCCAGTGAGACATTTATTATACACCAATTATTACTGCGACTACAAGACCCGCAGCATCGCGCGGGCCTTTTTAGCTAGTATTTACTATATACTAAGCGTCCTGCAACTGTTCCTAAGCACTGTTCATCACTGTTCACCTGAGAAATGATGGTTTTGCCCTCCAGTTTATTGCTTTTATAATTCATGATTTGTTGCGTGGCTTCTAGAGAACTGAGAGAGAGAGAGAGAGAGCGAAAGAGAGAGAGAGACCTGCGTTTTGGAGGAAGACCTCCATCCATCTGGTTTTGTTTTGAGATCAATCTCAATTATTTAGGGATTGCTGATAGGTTTTCCATTCGATCGAGAGCACCTGGTACTCTTTCTTCAATCTTTGATCCTCCAAAATTTTAATTTCTTTTAGAATTGAAATCAATCTCTATTTGATGTTTGATTCTGGGTTCAATTATTTGGGATCGATCCTTCTTTTCTTTTGGGTTCAATCGATGTGATCGCTTTCCTTAAAAAGATTGTAGGAATTGATCATGGGCAATTGGGCAAATAACATGGCAGAGCTAATAGTTTTGTTGGTTTGATAGTTATCATTCTCTGAACCATTTTTAGCAGAGGATTCTGAGTAAGTGGGAGATATTCTTGCTAAAAATGGGTAGCAAAGCGGAAAAAAAAATAAAATCGTGAAAAATTGTTGTTTAGTTTGTTCCCCATTAAATCATGGCAATAGAAATATTGAATTATTTTGTGTTCGTGATTGATCTGATTACTATTGTATTAAGCTGATTTTAACTATAAAGTTTTATCAGAGTGTTTGTTTATTGACTTTATGGTATCTACAACTTCAACTGTTGTTATTTTATGTTTGTAGATTTTGGAACCAGTTTGCAGTCAGATTCCTTGAATCTTTTGGATCCAGGTATAAGTTCTTTGAAAACTATGAGCCATCTATGAATTCCTTTGTTTTATTTACATTTCTGCATTTGGAATTTATCCATGATCAATATTTTGTAACTGCTTATTATTAATTTAACATTCACACACTAAAAGATAGCTAGCTTATATCGTTGACGCTGCAATTGCTTAATGATGTATGAGCTACAATAGATCAATCAATTTTATCTACTTCGGTTAATACTGTTTGTATAGGTGCGGTTTGTGAAATATTTTCATCCCACTCTTGCATATGTGGTTGGTGAATGAAAGTTTGCAGATACACTGATGATATATTGTGAATTATACCTGATGAATGATCATTTTAAAATTTAGTGATGGCTTCAAGCATCGTAAAAACAAAAGGCAAAAGATATTTGCAAGTTGATCATACGGAAGATCATAATAATCAAAAACTAATTGTCTTCCAATGTTTTTTTCCGATTGATGTAAACTTTAGGCACTTAGTTTCTATGGATGTATATTTTAGTTCATAGATTGTTTTGAGTTCTTCAAATTTATACTCTCAATTTTTCAAGCAAAGTTTTAGATTATAAACGTTGACCATTTTGAAAACTTGGTGACAGTTCAGTTTAGTAGAATCAATAAGAATACAGGGACAACATCATAGATGGTTTTTTTTTTCTATAGTAAAACTGACCTCACATAAAAAAGGTGGTAAAAAATGACCTCACATTTGGTGATTTTTAACCCAATCTAATCTGTAATTTCTTTTTCTGCTTTTGATATAAATTTGGGTCATGCTTCTTATTGAATTGGTCTAATCTGTGGGATTTGGTTCATTGCAGTGAATGCCCACAAACATAGAATTATCTCTACTAATTTTGCTGGTTTTCTGTTAAGGGAAAGAGATACGTTGAGTCTGCAACTCTGATCGTGACTCTTTGACAGCCCGTTAGCTTTGTCTCCATCAATAGTGCGAAGGTGAAATTTGAATTTGCTTTTGTGTTGTGGTTAGTTACTTTGAAGGAGATGTTTCTGCAGATTTATTAATGTCATATCTAACAATTAACAAATTAGATAATGGCGATTAATGAAAAGAAGTCTGTTTCTACTGTTAATGTTATTAAGGGTTCCTCGCATAATGGTGACTGATGACAACTATTGAATTCGTTCTTACCCTCTGATTTCTTCATGCATTTGGTAGTTTGACTAATTTTTTATGGTTAAGTAAGAGCAAACAATTTTTGTGAGGTGGAGGGTTTTTTTTTTTGGTGGCTTTTCAAGGTTAGAACTAAATTGTGCAGTAAAATTTTAAGTGAAGCTATTCAATAAGGATTGAAGCAAACATTGCAAGAGAAGATATAAACATTGCACTAAGTAAAACCTTATTTTTTCTCAAATATGAGATTCTGAACTAAAGCTATTCAAGCACAGAATATATACACACAGTAAAGCCATTAAGAGAAAAAAGAATAAAGAACAAAAAAAGCGAAGCTAATCATGCGCAGAAAATAGTGGTGCCTTTTGTATATACTAATTCATAAACTGCAATAATACTAATGCATTAGTGGGATGAGTATGCTTTAAAAATATAATCAAGAGGTATTGCATTTAGGAACTGATGCATATAGTGGTCTTTTTTTTTTTTTTTGGGTTTTGAAGGTTAGAACTAAAGTGTGAGAGATTTTCATTTTATCGATGTTTGTTTTTAGATTAGTGATGCAGGGTTATCAATGTTTCTATAATTTGATTTTGTATGTTCTTTTAAGTTCGCACTGTTTATTTTAAAATTATAGCGTTATAAGAGAAGATTTGTTGGTAGTTTTGTGATTAATTTCAAGATTTAATTGTTATTTTCTTTCGCTGTTACAGATTATATGCAGGAGCATTTACACGTCATTCTGCTACCACTATTCCTTTGTGTATTGGTTAATACTATCTTGATCATGGCTTTTGATCATGGCTTTGCAGTGTCACATTATAGTTTCAGTTTTCTGCACATAATAGTCTCAGTTTGCTAATGGAATGGTTTACATACATTTTATTGCATTTTAGAGTTTAATGATGAAGTAATTTTACAGGTTAATTATGAAGTGGAAATGAAACAAGAATAATATCTTAAAAAGTTTGATCTAATTAATAATTTGTTCAGATAGTTCCATGTTTTATGTGAAAAAATTGTTTCTTTAATTTCTTTTCTGCAGTGTATATCCAAAAATGCTTTTTTGTTGTCTGTATATACTTTATTTTCTTTACATTCAATAATTCAAAATTGTTTCGTTCTTGCAGATTATATGCAAAAAACTTTTGGCAACATTTTTCTGCTGCTGTTCCTTTGTCTGCTGCTCAATATTATCTTGGTTTTGTATTGTTATTCAGGTATGAAGTATAAAGTACTGTCACAATATTCCTGTATTCCCTTTATAATATGTACAGCTAATGTAATATCAAATTTTTTTAACTGTTGTCATTTTATTTTGCAGATTTAGGGAACAGTTTGCAGTCAGATTTCTTAACTGTTATTGATCCAGGTAAATAAATTTTTGAGGCTATGCAGTACTGTACATCTTACTAATTGTATTTGGTTTCTTTTTTTTCTTTCTTTTTTGTTTGATGAGAACTGATTTTATTTGGTTTGTAATTTTATTTTTGCATACCTGCTGGCTCAATCTGAATTTTTGCTTTTGTTTTTTTTGTTTGTAATTTTTTATTATTATTTTTTTGGTCATGCATTATCTGATTTAAAGAAATTGTTTTTTGTTGAAATAGATTTAAAGAGATTGTTATGTGTATTACTGATTTAGCACTCACTCACTCACTCTATAAAAGATAGGTGGTAATTATAGAAATCAATATTGATATTTGCTTTATCTATATATTATGCTGTGTGTTTGTACTCATGATAATGAACTGCAAATATAGTTGAAGCTGTAATAATATAATAATGAATGAACTATGATGTAACAGTAACGTTTATGTACTTTGTTTGACACTCTTTCAGACCTCTGTTTTACATGTGTGGTTAACGTTTCTAATTTTTTTTTTTTTCAATTCAGTTTGTTTGATTTTATTTTGATTTCAAGTTTTGCATTTATACCTAATAAATGATACTTTTAAAATACAGTTATGCTGCCGAATATTGGAACAACAAAAGGAAAAAGATCCTTGCCACAGAGGGATCATTACATTAAGTCAGAAAGATGGAAGCAAGGTGAACATCGATTATCAAGCTTAAGATATGATTTGCATTTATAAATTTAAAACGAATAATGTTGTTAAATTTTTATTATAGTATCTCAACCAATAATGACAAGAGAGAATCAGCTTGGGGAAATGAGCAATCAGAATGTTCACATAATGGAAGATCGTGATCAACAAGAGGTTGTTCATATCAGAGGTATATCTATATCCATAGTGATTATATAACTGTTATTTTAACAAATATTATAACTATTTTTTTTTCACATTATATACAAATGAATATCAACATTCATACGATCAAGCATCATATCAAAGAAGTAAACAAGGTTAGTACTTTCAAATTCTATGAACCATTGTTAAAAAAAATTAATAATTGTGTATGTTATTTGACAAAAAGTAAAATTGTGTTTGCAGGATCCACCATTGCATATGAAGATTCAGGTGACAACATTTACACATGTGATTATTGCAATGCATGTTTTTGGTTTGATGAAGCTATTAAACAAACATCTACAAGAATATCACCTATCTACACAAATTGTTGCAAAAAAGGACAAATCAAACTTCCAGAGCCAAAACCAACTCCTGATTTTCTTAAAACACTATTGGATCCAAATAATGGTTCAGAAAGTAAACTTTTTAGAGAAAACATCAGAGTTTATAATTCAATGTTTTCTTTTACATCTATGGGAGCAACGATTGATCATCGAATAAATACTGGATCAGGTCCTTATGTTTTCAAAATCAGTGGTCAAGTCCATCATTTAATGGGTTCTATATTACCTTCTGAATGTGAATCTCCTAAATATGCACAATTATACGTCTACGATACAAAAAATGAAATTTCAAATCGTATTAATGCTATCGATCCTACTCATGTTAATCAAAATATTAAACCAAACATTGTTGAAGGACTTATTAAAATGTTTGATGAAATCAATGAATTAGTGAAAAAATTTCGAACAGTGAGAGATAAATTTGAAAATCGTTCTATACCTTCATTTAATATGAGTATGATCAATTGTCAATCTACCGATGGTAAACAATATGAAATACCAACAAGTGAAGAAATAGGTGGTCTAATTGTTGGTGATATTGGAGAACATGATTCAAATAAAGACATAATTATTGAATCAAATAATGGATGTTTACAACGAATTTCAAAAATACATCCAAAATATATGTCATTACAATACCCAATTCTTTTTCCATATGGTGAAGATGGATATACGGTGGATTTATTAATGCAACGCCCTGTAACAAGTCGTGAACAAAAACAAGAGAAAATGTCAATGAGAAGTTATATTGCATATCAAATTCAAGATAGACGTAATCAAGAAAATACTTTATTAAAATGTGGACGATTATTTCAACAATTTTTAGTTGATTCATATGCAACTATAGAAGAAGATCGTTTAGATTGGATTAGAAAAAATCAAAAGAATCTCAGAAGTGAAGTTTATAAAGACATTTGTGCTGCAGCTTTAGCTGGAATGAAAAAAGGACATGACTTAGGACAAAAAGTTATTTTACCAAGTTCTTATACTGGAAGTCCTAGAAATATAATTAATAATTATCAAGATGCTATGGCAATTTGTAGACAATTTGGCAATCCTGACTTATTCATAACTTTTACTTGCAATGTTAAATGGCCAGAAATACTAAGATATTTTAAAGACAAACCTACATATAAAGCTGAAGATAGGCCTGATATAATTTCAAGGATATTTAAAATAAAATTACAAAATATGATTGCTTATATTAAATCTGGTGAACCTTTCGGACAAATCGATGCAGATGTTTGCACAATAGAATTTCAAAAAAGAGGACTTCCTCATGCCCATATGTTATTCTGGTTAAAGAAAAATTTTAAATGTTATACAGCGATAGATATAAATTCTATTATTTCAGCAGAATTACCAGATAAAAATACTAACCCAGAGCTTTTTAAAATTGTTAGTGAATTTATGATACACGGACCGTGCGGACAAATAAATTCAAAATCTCCTTGCATGAAAGATGGAAAATGTTCTAAATTTTTTCCAAAACCATATAGCACAAATACTATATTTGAAAGAAATTTGCCTCTAACATATAGACGTCGTGATGATCACACAAAATTTATCATAAAAAATGGTGTACATATTGGTAATAATTTTGTTGTACCTTATAATGCAAATTTATTATTAAAATATAATGCTCATATTAATGTTGAATCATGTTCACAATCTATGTTAATTAAGTATTTATTTAAATATATTAATAAAGGACCAGATCGAGCTCGAATTTTGTTTTATGAAAACCTCAATAATGAAATTCAAACTTATCTTAATTGTCGTTATTTAACTCCTCATAAATCTACGTGGAGGTTATTTGAATATCAAATTCATTCTCGACATCCTGTTGTTTTGCATTTACAAATTCATATGCCTTCAGAACATAATATTATTTTTGATGAATCCGAATCTCTTCAATCAATAATAAGATATAAACATATGGAAGATACTATGCTTACTGGATGGTGATGAAATTCAAACTTATCTTAATTGTCGTTATTTAACTCCTCATGAATCTACGTGGAGGTTATTTGAATATCCAATTCATTCTCGACATCCTGCTGTTTTGCATTTACAAATTCATATGCCTTCAGAACAGAATATTATTTTTGATGAATCCGAATCTCTTCAATCAATAATAAGATATAAACATATGGAAGATACTATGCTTACTGGATGGTTTGAAGCAAATAAAAATTATCCTGAAGCACGTGAATTAACTTATGTAGAATTTCCAACAAAGTTCGTTTGGCATGAGAAAAAATATTAGGCACCAAGAAAACGATGTGAAACTATTGGCCGAATAGTAAATGTACCTCCTACAGCAGGTGAATTATATTTTATGAGATTGTTATTAAATGTTCAAAAAGGTTGTGATAGTTTTAATTCAATCAAAACAATAAATGGTATTATATATTCTTCATATCAAGAAGCTTGCCGAGCTCTAGATATATTAGGTGATGATAGAGAATGGATTGAAGCATTAGCAAATTCTTCACAAGTTGCAACAGCTCATGAAATACTTCAACTTTTTGTGACAATAATTTTATTTTGTGATGTAACAAATCCTCAAATGTTATTAGATTCATATTGGTCAAATATGTGTGATGATATATTATATAAAGCTAGAATGGAAATTGGAAATCCACATTTAACTTTATCTGAATTGGAATTAAAAAATAGACTATTATTTGAATTAGAAAAAATATTTAATGCATCATCAAGTTCATTAAAAGATCATCAATTACCAATGCCTGATACAAACAGAATGTTGGAATTAAACAACAGATTATTAAGAGAAGAATTAGATTATGATTGTTTTGAATTAAAACGTCAACACACAAATTTAGTGACTCAATTAAATACATGCCAAAAAATTGTTTATAACGAAGTTATTGAAGCAATTGAAAAAAAGACATGTAATACTTTTTTTGTTTACGGTCATGGTGGAACTGGTAAAACTTTTTTATGGCATACAATAATAAGCAAATTAAGATCTGAAGGAAAAATTGTTTTAGCTGTTGCTTCATCTGGAATTGCTTCAATATTACTTCCAAATGGTAGAACTGCTCATTCGAGATTTAAAATACCTCTTACAGTAAATAATTTGTCGATATGCTCAATAAAAAAAGGTACCCATCTTGCAAAATTAATTGACAAAACAGAATTAATTATTTGGGATGAAGCTCCAATGTCTCATAAACACTGTTTTGAATCATTAGACAAATCTTTACGCGATATCTTATCACATTCAAATAATGCAGACACTAATAAACCATTTGGTGGAAAACCCATTTTATTAGGTGGAGATTTCAGACAAATTTTACCTGTTATTACAGGAGGAAGCAAAGAACAAATAATTGAAGCTTCACTAAATCATTCATATCTTTGGCAATCATTTAAAATATTTCGATTAACAGAAAATATGAGACTATCAAAAAAAAATTTAACCGATCAAGATAAAAAAGATATTTCAACTTTTGCAAACTGGCTATTAGAAATTGGAGAAGGTCGAATACATTCACTTGATCATGAAAATGATAGAGATACATCTTGGATAGAAATTCCGAATGATATACTTATTCAAACTTATGTAAATCCAATAGAAGCAATTTTTCTTGCAACTTATTCAGATTTTAACACAAATTACAACAAATTTGATTACTTAAAAGAGCGTGCAATAGTAACACCACGAAATGCCATAGTTCAAGAGATAAATGATTATGCTATAAATTTATTACCTGGTAATATGACCACTTATCTAAGTTCAGACAGTATTTCACAAAATTCTAAAATGAATGAAAACATTGATGTTTTATATCCTACAGAATTTTTAAATAAACTTAAATTTACTTTTTTAAATAAACTTGAATTTACTGGATTACCATCGCATAAATTAACTCTAAAAATTGGAATGCCTATCATATTATTAAGAAATTTAAATCAAGTATCTGGTTTATGCAATGGTACAAGATTAATTGTAACAAATTTATTTGATCGATTAATAGAAGCAAAAATTTTAACAGGAACCAATACAGGTCAAAATTTTTTTATACCTAGAATCATTCTTACAGCAACTGAAAACAAATGGCCATTTATTTTTAAAAGACGTCAATTTCCAATTAGACCATGTTATGCTATGACAATTAATAAAAGTCAAGGTCAATCACTAAATCAAGTTGGCATATATTTACCTGAGCCTGTTTTTACTCATGGACAATTATATGTTGCACTTTCAAGAGTTACATCAAAAAATGGTTTAAAAATTTTGATAAATAATAGCGATGATATACCAAATAAATATACAAAAAACATAGTTTACAAAGATATTTTGCAAAATCTATAAAAAAAATATATATATTACATTACATCTCAATATAATCCTGAACTCCAAATCTCAAATTGAATATTTGCTTGCCACTTGGTATGTTCTCTATACTACTTTATTTAAGTGTTTACATTGCATAATTTAGTTTATTTTAGGGGCTTGCTCTATTTACTACTATTTGGTTTTTGGTAACTATTTTACATTTTTACTCTGTGATATTGATAGGATGTATGTGACTTGGAGGTGGAAACAACTCTTTTGCAGTCAGAATGATGTCCCACAACTCTTCCTCCAAAACATACTGATTTCGTTATTTTTCAAAAACTGATGCTCAGGTATATGTGAGATTTTCCGTTTTTTGACTTTGTTTGTTTCATTAGACTTGATAAAAGCCTTTTTCTTTGCAAATAAGAAGAAGAGGAATCTTGGTAATTAGCTATTGATCTGAAGCACCTGCCTTTTTTTGGTTTTGAATCAGTGTATTGTGTTTGCTTGTAGATGTTTCTTCTACTCATATTCTCAATAAATACAGTATACTGCAGCACACTGGTCAAGTTTCTAGCAACAGACATGACAACTGCAAGTCGAACCACCTAAGCTCCTGCAAAACAAGGTAATGAACAAGGTGATACTTGGACTTTTGTCCATCCCAAAAGCACTCATCAACAGATGTTGCAGCGCATACAACTCTAAAAATCAGGTTATTTTTTATTCTTATTGCCATTTGTATCTATCATTGTAAATTTGAGGTAGAAAAGCTTCACTCGCTGAATTCTATTGGTTTCATTTTGAGTTAGGCAAAACTAGGTTTTGGCTATTCGATAGTGTGTACTTGCATCATGTTGGAACTACTTTGTACTCTGAATGGCAACTGGAACAAGATAAACTACTTGGCAGAGGTATACCAAGGTTTATGACCGTCCAGTTGACTTCACCATCAATGTAGTCTTTCACAACCGTTAATTGTAAATATGTCACAAACCCATTTCTCACCTTTATTCTTCAGAGGGTTGATTCCTTAATTTTTCAGTCCTTACCTCTCTCTTTTACACCTACAGTCTTATGTTTATGAATTAATGCTTGCTTTCAATTCCTTCAAAAGCCTCCATCAATTTTCAGTTTTGACATATTTCCATCTGAACTTTCAAAAAGTGATAGAGATACATTGCAAGAAAGACAGAGTGTGAAGGCTAATTCGAGGGAGAGGAAAAGCAGGGAATGGGAAGAGTCTAATACCCCTCACCATGTTCATGCTGGGAATATGCGACAATTCGATTTTGGAATTTGTTTTTTCTTTTTCTCTGTTTGAGTTGAAAGCTCTGTGGGTTTTGAAGAAGAAAGAAGAACAAGAATATACGAGCTTTAAAATCTTCATTGATTAGTAAGGTTGGTAATTCAGTTCCATTTGTTTCTCATAATTGGAAGAGCTAGAGTCATCTGATTGGTAATATATAAAATTAACAAGTGAAGAAAGTAGATAACTCAGATAAAAGGAACAATCAGCTTTTTTTTTTTTTTTTCTCTTTCCAGAATCACAACTTTAACTGAGCTCAATCACTCACTCAAGAAGCTGTTAATTTATCCTGAAAGTCAACAAATAATGTTCTCTGCAATGCTCTTTGTTTTTTTTTTTTTTTTGTAGTTTAGAAGAGGTTAGCACATTCTCTGTTTTTTGTGTTTGTAATGTAAGTTTTAGTAGTAAAGTTATGTTTTTATTTTCGTTTTGTGATGGTCTACAGATCTGGAAATCTAGGGCTACCAAAAGGGAGTAAGAAATGCAGACACAAACTAAACTCATGAAGAGGAACAACTCCATGATTTGGTAAGATTTTTACTGAGTGTTGCCTTTAGTTTACATTTTTTACTGAGCATAATCAAGTTTAAGGCCTTGTACTTGAATGTCTTTGGTTGTGATTTCACTTGAGTTATGCTAAAACGTTTCAAATTTTTCATGATTCCAGCTCTCTCTTTCTCACTGCCAATTTGAGAATAAACAGTCTTCGCTCTGCTCAAATGTATTTCCCTAGACTCCTTTATGCCAGCAAGAGTAACACTTTGTAGCTCATAAGTGAAAAAAAAATTAATACCAAACAAGGTGTGTACACTGCAATCATGATGAATATGTAAAGTAATCATCTAGATTTTGTCACAAAAATACCATGCTGAAAAGACTAATTTGCTCAAGCAAATCACCAATGCAGAGCCATTTATATGTGCAGTGATGCCAGGAGTAGCTCTACACAGGTTGAAAGAACAAAAAACAATACAAAAAGAAGTACTAATGATTAAAGGCGTGTTCTGGAAGCCTTCATCGAGTGCAGTCAAGTGCAAACTGTTCATTCTACTTTCGGTTTTCCTCTTAGATAGAAACTCACCGTCAAACGCAACTATGAACTGTATTGATCAAGCTGTGAGATATAAAGGTTGGGCTTAAAGCAAAATAGGAGGGGTTTTGTTTTCATAGCTTTTGATTTTTGATTTGTTGTAGCGATTTGGATTGTGCGTTTGGGTTTGTTTTGTGAACAGGAGAGATCCATGATTGGGGTAGCATTTTGTTTTGTGAATTTCAATTTGCTTTCTATCAGAACGATTGACGAGGGTGAAAATTTTGCTTGGTAAGATTTCAACTTAGTAAAATCAACATTACTATCATAATTATTCATCTTTTGCTCATATACCCAAAACGATTACCTTTAATTCACCATTTGTTTTCATGTTTTCAGCTGTAGTAACTGATTTCTCAACTTTTATAATCTTTCAAAACAAAAACTTTCATTGTTTGTTTCTTTTGTTTATCGAAGTTCATCTAATTGCATGATTCATATACGAAATTTGGTTTTATTCTGTAGCCTTGGTTCTTTTGAATAGTTCCAAGAACCAAAGTTTTTTTTTTTTTTGTTAACACTCTTAGACAGAGAGAATAAAGTAGAACAAACAAAAGAAATCTGGTTCTTAATCTGGTTTTGGGAAATCAATTATAGAATTAATCATAATGTTACTTCGGTAATGTTGAAAGATTTTAGTTTTGTTTATCCTGTATTGAATGAATTTAATCATAATGTCAATTTCTTTTCAGTTTCTTTAGAGCTAATTGCCTTTTTGGGTTTTCTTTGCAGCTCAAAACTTGAAGGAAGGCCACCAAGTTGCAGGCTCTCACACAAAGTATGTTTTTCAGAGTCACTAATTGCATCAACAGATTTCATTTTGTAAGCTTATTTGCCAGATTTGAGATTTTCCATTTTTGATTTGATGTCATCATAGGTTGCTGGGGTGGGAAAGAGAAGAGGGTGGATTCAAGATTGTGGTGGACTTTGGAGGCAGGGTTTGGGTTTGTTTCTGGAGAGGTGGATTCAAAAATTTTGATCAAGTTTTGGGCATAATTTTCAGCAGGAAAAGATGTATGTGTTTGATTTGGGTTGTTTAAAATTGTGGTTTTGATTAGGAAATTGATATGTATTTGTTGTTTTCTTTACAATCTCACTCTTTGTTTCTGCGAAATCGATTCATTTCAGTTGTTCGTATATATATGCAGGAAATAACCGCCTATGTTGTAGGAGATTGATATGTATTTGTGTTCTTAAAACATTATTAATTTGATGTATGATATATACTATTTTATCACTTTCATCAAATAGTACCTCATTTTGGTTTATGTTGATCACTGTGAATTCCTTTTGTAAACCTAAAATGTTCGCAAATTGAAAATCTATAACATTCCCAAATTTATATGTTTTGTCGGTAAACCTTACATACAAAATGGTTAACAATAACAAACCCCCGCGGCATAGCGCGGGCACTATTTCTAGTTTATCTCTAAGTGATTGTAGCTTAGAACACGTTAGTACATGAAAATATGGTATGTTATCATGCTTTTAAAAATCGAGGTTAATCAACTTCTAATTGTCTCTCATGCAATGGCAAACAGTAGGGTAGTGACTTGATGCATAAACTCTCGCAAGCGTACGAATCGTGTCAAGTAAGGGAAGTATTTGGACCTTAGTTTATCGTACGTCGGGGATTAGGCGTTGGACCTAATCGAGGTAATTGGCTCTAGGATAACTAAAATGCATACAATGAAAAAAAAAAAAAAAGTAAAATAATATTTACAATATTCACAAGGCACCAAGCCTCGGCAATGCTCGGCTTAGCTCACACTAAGCCTAATCAAAGCCACTAACTTGTAGCCCAAATGAGTTATGCACAATGGACGGTAGAATTTTGTTTGGGAGTTTTGAATTGAGAATTAACTAAATTAAATGCAAACTAAAATAAAACGCAAACAACTAATTATCAAGCAAGAAATTAAATTTGGATTTCAAATTAATGGGAACATGGGAGTGTTGGGTGATTCACACTAACTATCTTGTAAACATCGATGCCAATTTCACAAATGCATGCATTTCCTATATGTGTTGAGTCATGTATCTAGTATCGGTTAAGGCTACTAAACCAATTATTCTTTCGGTGTATTGACTATGCCGGTTAAGGCCACAATCAACTCTATAATTTGGGCATCACGCCAGCTAAGACCGCAATATCCAAAATTAGAGGCCTAGAGAGCAAGATAATAGAGACCCAAGCAAGCTTAACTACAATTAAGCTAGCTAATGGTTACCACACTTAAATCCTATATGCAACAAGATTAATAAGTTGTCAATTTATCAATCTATTCATCACAATTGCCCACAACATAATTTCAAAGGGTGACAAAGCCTAGAAACATGCTTCTAAGTATACACAATGGAAATTGCATTTATTAAAATTAAAGCATCAATATTTATACAAGATGAGTTACGGCTTTACAACCCTAACTCTTAAAATTGAACTACTCACTACCCATACTCAAATACATCATCCAATACATAAGAAATTAAGATAAATGATAGAGGATAGAGGGAACACAAATTAAGCTCACAATTTGCTATAGGCAAACATGAACCAAACTTGATATTAAGCCTCCATTCTTTACCAAAGCCAAAATCCCTTGTGGAGATGAAGCCTTGATGATGTGAAGTGGAAGCCCCTTAATTGCTCCTTCTAATTTTGAGAGAAAATGATAAGAGAATTAAAAATGGAGGAGAGAGAGTATGAGAGAGAAGATGGAAAATGGGGGAGAGGTCTATAAATTCGGCCAAAAGGCCTAGGGTGTAGAAAAATGGGTCTTAAGCTTATGCAATGTGAGTACAAAGGTGTTTAAATACCCCCTTAGGTTCTAGGGTCAAGATTGGACTTATACCCTAGATCCAAGGGCTCATAAACAAGTGGAAAATAGGTCAAATGAAAAGACTAAACAACCATATAAAAATGTAGAGAATTAGAAGTGTAGAAAACATTTTGGAAAATATCAAGAAAATAGGATGGCAAAAGTGTAAGTGAGTATGTGCCTAGTGTGAACACAAATAAATATCTTCATCCACATGTGTGATGTGTGTGAGGTGTGGTCCAGTATTGTCATTACATCTATTTTGAATTTGAAATTTAAATACAAAGATGTAATATAAATGAGCTTGGGTCTTCACTTGTGCTTCTTTGGTCTTGGGCCTTGGACTTCTTGCTATTGGGGCAAGTTGACTTGGTTGACCCAATGGTCAATCAATTGACTTTTCGTCCTTTTGTCGGAAACCTCATTTTGCTCCAATTTTGCACAACTTGTTCCAAAATCCACAACTCTGCTTATTTACTACAATATAAATAAAAATCTATTAATTGCATAATAATTAGTTTGGAGATTAGCTTAATTTTAGAGTTTAGAACGTAATTACGTGCATAAAAATGCATATAATCAAGTAGAGAAGTAACTAGTGATAATCACAAGTTGAGGATGGTGTGGATGAACTCAAGAAGGCGTTATCATGGTGGTAATGGTGGTGGTGATGATGATTCCCCAAGTGATGCTAGACTTCTCTTCCTTCAACTTTAATACTTGATGATAGAGTATGAGATGTAGAGATGATCAAGTGGTGAAGTGGTGAAGCTTTGTGTATATGAAATGAAATGGGTAGATGGAAAGACGGCGAATTTGGTGGTGAAAATAATGGAGGTTACAGATTAATGGTGGTGGAGGAGATATAGTGGATTTTGCAGAAAATTGAGAGAGAATGTGTAATGCCCCGAATTTTCGTTATTAATTCTGAGTCATTTCTAGAAATTAATAAGTGGTTAATTAGTGCGATTATTAGTTTTGTGGTGAAGCGAAAGTGTTTCGGACGATCAATTACTTGAAAATGTTTTATTTCGAGGGGTCAAGATGTTGAATTTGAGTCTCCCTAAAAACTTCCTTCATTAAAGTTGTAGAGTGCGATGATAGGAATTCATGGACATGCGGCACGCAAAAATCGAAGTTCGTATGAAGAAATTATGGTCAGCGGAAGGAGTTTCCAATTTTGGAAATTTTGTATAAATAGAAAAAAAATTCAGAAAAATCACAAAAACCCTAGGTCTATTTCCGGAAACACCCGACCCTTTCTATCTCCCAACGCCGACCTGAACTAGTTTTCATTTCTCGGCCATATCTCGGTCGTCCAGTCTCCATTGGTTGCATTTGAACTGTATATTCTTTCTCTTCCGATCTATGGTGGTTGTGCAAGGTTAATCACAGCTAGGACGACGCAACAAGACAAAAAAACGTGGCGACAGCGCTGTTTCGGAGCTGTCTTGATTACTCACATTTTCGGCCATCTTCGGCACTAATTCTTGGGGGTTTTTGTATCTTTTTAGTTGTACATCAATCCCTCCAAGTGGTTTGAAGCAATTTGAAGTTTGGAGGTCGAATCGAAGACATGAAATTCTAGGGTTTCAATCGACCCTTTTGATTTCAAGGTAAATTCTGGCTTCTATAGTTAAAGTTAGACGTTGTGATAGTTGAAGAAGTTGTTGGGCTTGTTGAGTTGTGGCAAAAATGGCCAATAATTTGGTGTTCTATTGAAGACAAGATTCTTTCTTGCCATAAAAATAAACCAGAAAAGATAGGCCTAAATAAGGTAAAAGGCGGGTTTTCCTGGGGGAAGGACGGGGGCCCCTGTTTTATTTATTCCAGAAGAAGCGGTAGCTATTAGGACGATGGAAATGATAAAGAGTCTTTTAGCCCGTCCTTGTGTCCTCGTATTCTAATTGTTCTTACCGAGCCAGCAAATCTAAAGTCTTTCAATTTGTGGAGATGAACATTTCTGCATAGGTTTCATGACCCAATTCAAAGGTTGCCGATGGCGAGTAGCTGTGCATCCAGGTACTTTTTTATGCTTCTGTTTCCTTTGTTGTGTCCTACTTATCGATACAAGCATGTGGATATATTATGGAGTCATGTTACTATCATTTGAAGCATGCTAGGTTTAATGTAATTTTAGTTTACTCGATTTGTGATTTGTGAGGATCTGACCATTGGATCAATGTACAATTTTGAAAATTGATCCTAGAAGTGTTCAGAGACATTGGGAAGTCTAGGAGGAAGTTTTGTCTAGATTGACAAAATCTTTAGTTTGTGGTTCAAGTGCTCGGTTGGAACATAATGGTTTTCTTTTTCAGTTGAGTACTAAGTTGGGGCTTGAAATTTCTTAGGTCATTGCGGAGAGTGTTCTATAGATTTAATTGTTAGCATGTGAAATCATATTTATCAGAAAAATATTTGTTTTGTTATATACGAACTTGATCATCAACGGTTCATGATTAAGCTGGAACAATGTTTTGTTTTAAAATGATTTTCGAGTGGTACATTTGTAAAACTATAGTTGGTATTAGTAGCATCCCAAGTGGATGACTATGTATATATATCTTGGTGGAATTAGGCATTTTATTCACTTTTGTTGTGCAATGTGATTTTGGGGAAAATAAATGAATTTCGAAACAAAAGACAATTTTGTCAGCTTTCATGAAGTTTGTACGATTTTGATGTTGGTTTTGACATGTGAATATATTATTTTTAAAATGATGTAGCTGTTGTTTTGAGATTGTTTTTGATTGGAGATGATGAAACAATATTATGTGACAACCAGTATGGTGATTTGTGAGATGATCTATGCGATGATTTTGTGTAAATGATGTGGGTTGTTGTTGAATGATTGATGTTGAGATTGATGTTGTGATGATTAGTGTTATCAATGGATGAATGTGTATTGATTTCTACTGTATTTCTAGTGTTGAATTGCTTGCTTTATTTGTAATCTCTTGAACTAAGTTATCTGTAGGGATTGCTATTCTTTGTATTGTTTTATTCTTGCTTTTATTTGTAATCACCTTAACTAAGTTATCTGCAGGGATTATTATTTCTTTGTATTGTTTGATCTTCATTTAATCACCTGAACTAAATCATATGCAAGGGTTACCATATTGCTTTGAATTGTTTGATTTATTATTCTCGTCTTCTATTGTGGTTAGAGTTTACTCATACGAGCTGTCAAAAGCTTACCAAGTTTGTTGTTTCACCCCGTGAACTATTTAATGGTGTAGGAGTTGATCTTGTAGGTTAGGGTAATCGTAGTTGACATCAGAGTTTTGCTGTCGCAACTGTTGGTGTTCATAAGCTAATTTTGTTGCTGATGTGGTGAGTTATGATAGGTGGTTGGGTGACAAGTGGCATGTTGGTTGCATGGTAGCTGACCACATGGATGATGATGATGACATCAGCAAGTAGCATTAGTCACATGGCAAGTGTCTAAATTGTGGGAAGGCTTGGTATTTATTAGCACATGGCACCAAGTGGACTAATCCTCAGTTGAGACGTCTCAATCTTTGGACCAGTTGCTTCTTCTTTCATTCCGCACCATTTTCCCAAGAGTCACAGGCTTTCTCTCTCACCTCATTTTCTCTCTCTAAAACATCGACGGATCATTACTTTTGATCCGTAACTCCGATTCAGGATTCGTGAAACCTTCTTCTATCCATAGAGGTTTGAGTTAGATCCAACAGTGATTTCTAGAAGGCTCATTTTAGGAGGCTCAATTTATGATCGGTGAGTGGGTATGTTTCAAATATTCTTATTTGCTACAAAAATTGTGGAAAGCATGATTTATCTATTTACGAAATATCTCTGTATTTTCAATTGAAGCATGTCTATTTTGGAAAATATGTGCTAGATCCATTGTTTGCCTAGTCATGAAACATGTGAACTTCTTGATTGGTTATGCCGAGCTAAGGATGTCATATACAGTGGTATAGGGCTAGATAAGGTAATTAGGGTTCCCGTGGTGGTCACTAAATTGAAGGAAAACCAATAAGAAAGGATAATGCGATGTGATGAGTTGTTGTGAATTGATGTGTATACGAATCTACTTTCTAGGTTGTGTAAAATGATATGGTTTTACTGGGATATTACATGATCTACTCACTGAGCGTGTGGTTTTGCTCACATACTGATTTCTAATACCTTTTGCTAAGAAGTACTTAGATTTTGACGAGTCGAAGTGGCTTGGAAAAACTTATTTACATTCTGCTTTGTAACACTCACACCTCGGATTCAGCGTTACATACCGAATCTCACCTCCACCTGGTTCGTTGCGTGATAAACTGGTATCAAAGCTAACCATGGATTAAGGGTTTGTGATCAATTCTTTTTGTTTTGTTTTCCAAATGTGTTATTGGTTTTAGAAAAGTGATAAAAGATCAATATAGTTCTTAGCTACACCTAAGAACTCAATTCTTGTATTTTAGGATAAGATTGTCACCTATGCAATTAAGTGTAATCTTTTTCGAAGATGTCACTTTTGTTTGTTCTAAATTCTTTGTGATTTTCTGTTTTTGAAAGGAGTCCATTGCCAAGTACTATTATTTGAATTTCAAGACAAAATTCTTTTAAGGAGGTTGGATTGTGAGTTCTCAGCATTTCAGTTTTGTATTTTAAATAGGAAAAATAATCTCGAGCTAGTTTTGCTTGGATTTTTTTCTTATTTTAAAGTCTTTTAGTTTTCAAAAATTATTTAAAGTTTTGCTTTTCCCAAATTTGTCTTATGAGCCCTTAGGATTAAACTAAAGGTCGTTACTGTTCAAGTAAATCCAGAATTTGTGTCTAGCCCAAACTCGAGGTTACTTGCTCTAGTTGAAATAGGGTTTATATTAGAGATATTCTCGGAGAATCTTAAAAGATATCCAATCAATGTACGATTATGTTTCCATGTACAACTCTATCTCTATGCTTGTAATCCTCTAATAAAGAGGACTCTATTATCAATGAAAGCACGACTCAATTCTCTCCCAATTTTGGTTTTCCTTAAATACGTTATCAGCACGAAGCCCTAACCCTGAAACAAATAGCCAAACCCTAATTCAAGAAGCTAAAACCCTAAATCCAAATACAAAACCTTGAAACCTTTTCTGCCTCCATCACATAACTTGAAGATCTCAACTCCAAGAGTCCAGAACAGGCCGCAGAACCACCGGAAGCTTTAAACCACACGCAGCAAATACTCAACCGGTTCACCACGTTTCGGACCTCTGATTCTGACCAAAATTTTCCACCAGAAGCACTTCGATCCCAGCATTCAAGAACAGGAAGAAAAACCCAGAAAACCGGCCTAAAAATTACCAAACTAGCTACTGAACATCCTGCAGAAGAGAGAAAAAAAAAAAAAAAAAAGGTGGAGGCAGCCCACGGCCCACTGACGTCAGCTTACCACCGACGCCACGTCAGCATGCCAGCTCTCCCATGCCACGTCAGCCTCGTAGCGCCATGTCAGCATGCGGGGACCCACTGCCACGTCAGCTCGGTCAGCTCATGGTCAACGCCGATCAACGACCGCCTGCCAGTTTTCAGGCCACTTTCTGGTGACTTTTTCGGACATTTTTTCCAACGACTTTTCCGGTCAAATTTTCCGGCGTCCTATTTCGAGGTATTTTTTTTTCTAAAAGTTCCCTTTTTTAGAGTTTTTAAATTCGATTTCTCTTCTTTTTCGGGGACCTGCAAACTCCCTTCTTCGACCCCCCCTTTCTTCATCATAGGGAGACCTAATTAAGCCGAACTGTGGGAGTGTGTGCTCACTCCAAGCTTGGAGCTTGTTGAGATCTCCAAACTTAGAGTTTGTAGAGAATTTATGATCGACCATTTACGTCATTGTTTCGATCTAATCCAATACCTCTTGGAATTGAATTTCTTGGAAGTGATTACGCTTAGAAATTCCTAATTTTTTGGAAGCGATTACGCTCAAAAATTCATAATTTCTTGGGAGCTACTACGCTCAGAAATTTTATATGTTTTCGTGGTAGCATTTTACACTCCAAAACTAACCCTAATTTCTTATTCTCTTTCAGGATGAGTAACCTGAACAAATTGGACTTTGCTCTATTGGGAACAACTGGCTCTGGATATCACAGATGGGTTCGTGATGTCCGCCAGCATCTCAAGGCTGATGGAATCCTGGATATGGTTCTCGAGCCTAGCCAGGACATGCTAACTGTTGAGCAAGCTCAAGCTTTGGAAGCAAATAGAGCAGCCTTAGAGGTAAATAAGGCGAAAGCCATAATCCTAATGACTAGTCATATGGATGATTCGCTCCAGTACAAATGTATGAATGAAGAAGACCTCAGAAGGCTATGGGTCTCACTCGAAGAAAGATTTGGCAACGTCCATGACTCCCTGCTTCCTGACCTAGAAGTGAGATGGCATAGCCTCTGCTTCTGTGATTTCAAGTCAGTTCTTGACTACAACTCGGAAGCACTTTGCATTAAATCCTTAATGGCATTCTGTGGTAAAGAGATTACAGATGCGATGTTGATTGAGAAGACTCTCTCAACATTCCCCGTCTCAGCATTGATGGTTGCTGAGAACTATCGAATCAATGTTATTGCAGGATAGATCACAAGGTTTCATGAGCTCATTGGAGCTATGAATGTTTCTAAAAAGCATGACAACATCCTTGTGAAGAACTATAATTCAAGATCTGTGGAAAGAGAGCATATTTCGGAATCCAATTATAGTGCCCCCAAGAGAGAGCGCCAACAGCGAAACCCATATAATCGCTCTACTTGGGAATGTAACTGCCAAAATAGGCGAACACGGACCCAAAGAGGTCAACATGGAAAGAAAGAGGGAGGCAACGCCTCTGGCCATGTTGGTGGCTCCACTAACACTAAGAGCCATCTAAATGACGTTTTCAAAGCGCCTCAATAAATGGAGTCTGAGAAAAGAGATGTATGTTCTCGATGTGGAGAATCCTGTCATTGGGCACACATATGTAGAGCTCGTGAAGAAATTGTCACAGCCTACAAAGCATATTGTGAAGAAAGAAAAGCTCACTATGTGGAACAAGAAGATCATGAAGATGATCTAGAGTGAAGGGTTGAAGACTACAAATCTGGTTGGGATCAATAGATCACAAATTCTATTTAAGTTTTTTTTTATTTTCCAAGAGATGTAATAGGCAATTGCCATATATATTTGTAGCAGATGTCAATGGCATGGTTTAATCTTTCTTCAAAGTAGGCTTACCCAAAGTAAGTGTAATGTCTAGGAAGGTTTTGAGATTAGTGGTACTTAAGCGAGCATTGCTCCATCGACATCTCTCTACTCACTTGGTCACATTTATTTTGAAATTTCCTAAAGAAGATAGACGACTACCATTGTTTTGCATTAGCTAGAATTTTGGATTAGATTTTCTTTGGTCAAAGAGACAATGATGTAACTCTGTTGGCTTATGAACAAAATTGCGAGTTCTTTTCATTATGACTCAATTTTGATTCTGAGCATATTACTTTGTAACAATGATGGCTGGGTCATCAGTATTAGTTCAAGGACATGGAATAGCCCAAGTTCCACTGGCCAAAAGGCACCTTAATTATTGTCACATAAACTCTCTACGCTCCTAGGGCAAATCGCACCTATGAATAGCCAACGGATTCCATGCGAAAACACATGTAGAGAACCGAAATGAGTTCCTTTGCAATACCTTTAATGATTGCGAACAAAGGCGCATCTTAGAGAAGTTTATGTGTCTCTCTAGTGGACTCTATGTCACTATTCGAGCTATTAAATCCAATGAAGTTATGAGAAAAGATCTCTTGGATTTAAACACATATTAGCTTTGTCACTATAGGATAGGTCATCCTGGTCATGATATGATGATCCGTCTACTAAAGACTTCACACGGACATCTATTTTCTAGAGCGAAACGAAGCATGAATCAAAAGTTAATTCTTGGACAAAGTGTGACTGCCACCGCCGTCCACCACCAGCCTAGGGCTAGCATAGTCCTTATCCATGACGCCATGGATAGCGTACATCATGGTGATGACGCCCCAGGTGATGCTGCAATCACCAACTTGCTTCAAATAGCATTTCAGACGCTCAGGCCTAACCCAAATCCTCATTGGTTTGCTTCTAAATCCTCTCACTCGTTTTACAGAGCCCGTTTCTTAAGGAAATTAGGACTGAGACCGACTTATGAAAATGATATGAAAATACTCATTATGTTCTTACATAGAATCCATGTGGATTATGTGGACTAGTTCAACCAACTTGAGGACGTTTAAATATCTCATGATGTTAGTTGACACGCAAACACGCTGGTCACGTGTTGTGCCATTGTCTACTTGTAATGCTGCTTATGCTACACTCCTAGAACATATTATACAACAACGGGCTCACTCCCCGGATCATCCTATTTCGTCAATTGGACTTGACGATGATAGAGAGTTTACATCGAATACTTTCTATGGTTATTGCAATGGGATTGATGTTGGACATCATATTCTAATGAACACACCCAAATGGTCTCGCGGAAAAGACTACGGTGTTAGTCCGGACATTGGTAATGCTCACCAACCTCCTTATATCCACTTGGGGTGATGCAATATCGCATGCAGCTGTGCTAATTCATCTACTACCCACCGCTACTCAATCTACCTCTGCGTTATAGCTAGTGATTGGGTACAAGTATCGTACTTACGCATATTTGAGTGTGCCATTTATGTATCAATTACGCCTCCACAGAGTACTATGATGGGTCCTTACAGACGAATGGGCAACTAGGTTGGATTTGAGATTCCAACAATTGTCCGCCACTTAATGCCCTTGCTAGGCTATCTCCTTACCGCTAGATTTGCGGGTTGTCACTTTGATGAGACAAATTTCCTGTCGTTAGGGTGAGATAAGAACACAGATGTTCAGTAGGAACGACAGGAATTGTCGTGGTCTGTCCCCACCATGTCTCATCTTGATCCCTACTAAAACGAGATCACACATCTGCTGCAAATATGCCTGCAAGGAAGTACGTCCCTACGAGAGGACGTAGCGCCACCCTACACGGAGGTAGGCATGGTGCCAACGCCAAAGATAGTGGCACTCTGGCGTTACAGGCCATGACCCCAACTAGGATGCCTGGGAGGCCTGTGGGTTCGAAGGATACTTTGGCACATTTCAATCCTTTGATCATCAAGACTCAAAATCCGTCTCATGAGAATCTTCCAGGTTATGGTTATCGTTAGAACCTATTCCTAAGAATATAGAGCTCTATGAAAATTACACTAGTGTACATGAGACGTGGGATAGAAACTCCATCATAATTAATGATGTACTCACGCATTTCATTGCTCATGAGTTTGGTGAGTCTGATGATATCGAACCACGCTCTGTTGATGAATTAATGCCAATGTAGAGAGATTTGGCCTAAATGGAAAGATGTGATCCAGGTTAAGATAGATTCTCTAACGAAGAGGAAGGTTTTTGAGCTAGTGATGCCAACACCTCCTAACATAAAACCTATTGACTAATGGGTCTTCATTAGAAAGCGTGATGAGAAAAAGAGATGGCAATCTCGCCTTATGGCACAAGGCTTCTCACAAAATGCCCTAGAATCGACTACGATGGGACATATTCTCTCGTAATGGATGTCACTGCACTCCACTACCCTGTCAGTTTCGTAGTTTCCGAATAACTGAACATGCAGCTTACAAATGTGGTCACAATGTATATCTATAGGGATCTAGATACGGAACATACATGAAGGTTCATGGTGAACTTGATTGACCCAAGTCAAGTGGCTCTAGACCACGGAGCACGTTTACAAAGAGGTTGAAACACTCATTAAGATGACTACTTGATTAGGAAGGGATATGCCCATGCATTTCCATAACAAGTTTCGGATTTTATCGCGGTTCATGTTGGACATGATCTTTATTAGAAGCCCTTAAAGAGTTAAGGGAAACCGCTGAACACTTGAAATCTGAGTTTGAGATGAAGGATTTTGGCAAAACACGATTATATCTCAATTTGGAACTTGAGCATCGTGTTAATAGATGCTTAGGCATTTTGACAAGGTCAAGCCTTCAAGCACCCCCATGATCGTTCGTAGTCTTGATCCTGAAAATGATCCTCTTCGTCTGAAGGATGATGAGATAGATGCTTAGGCATTTTAACAAGGTCAAGCCTTCAAGCACCCCCATGATCGTTCGTAGTCTTGATCCTGAAAATGATCCTCTTCGTCTGAAGGATGATGACGAAGATGTGCTAGAGGCAGAAGTGTCTTACATGGGTACAATAAGCGCATTATTGTACTTAGCTCAATGCACAAGACTGGACATCTCATATGTTGTGAACTTGTTAGCTATATATATCTTTGCGCCAACGCGACTCCATTGGATTGGTGTAAAAGATATCATTCGCTACTTGAGATGTACGTTTGATATGAGCTTGTTCTATCCTTATGGAGAGATGATAGGTTCGGACCCATCACACACCAAGAACGCCGCCAACACTGGCCTGCGTTCACTATCCCCATCCCAAAACGATAAGTGTTTTGGAAAGGTTTTGCTAATACTGGGTATCTCTTTGACCTACACAAAGGTCATTCCCAAACTGGTTAAGTGTTCACCATAGGTAAAGACCATGATATCTTGGAGGTCTACAAAACAGACCCTAGTCACTATATCATCGAACAATGTAGAGATCATTGCTCTTCATGAAGTGGTTTGTGAATATATATGGATTGGATCCATAATTACGCATGTTCAAAAAATTGTGGTTTGAAGTTTACCACAGATGAGCCTACGAGCATTTAGGATAATGCTGCTTATGTTGAACAAATGAAGCAAAGCTACATCAAAAGAGACAACACCAAGGATAATCAGCAACAACAAACTCTCTGTTGAGAGAAAATTGCATACAGTGAGCGTAAATGTCACCAAACATAATTTCACTCATATTCATTTAGTGAATAGAGTTTTTTTTAATTATTATTTTGGGTTCGACCCATTCAAGAGAGAATGTGTCTCTTAATTACAATCCCTTGTTACAGGGAAACACCTTTTGATTACATTTATGAAGAAACCAATTGATGGGATGTGTGTTTGTTTGTTTTTGCGGCTACACCCGGACATTTGAATGGGTTACCTACGTACCCTTGGAGAGGGATCAAGTCACTCGTAGTTCAAGAGTTCCAATGAGTGAATGACTTATTGGAGGGCTTTGATTTTGGAATGAGATCCCCCTCAAGCATTGTACGTGGAAAGCTTTACGCGTACGAGGCTTGACAACTTTTCTTTTCAGTGAAGGAAAGCTTGTGCTTAGGCATATGATATCTTTACCGCAAAATTTTTTTCGCTAGTTGTGGTTTATACTCGTACAAGGAGTCTCAGAGGTGCAAGGCTTTGTGCCATTTGATAGCAACCTGTTGGCAAAGAGAACGTGATTTTGATGATTTTGTGGTTAGATCTAGAACTAGACTGCCTACGTACCCTTTCAAGGGATCAAGCCTTACGTAGTTCCCATGAAGTATTTTTTTTTTTTATTGGTAAATGAAGCATCTGTTGTACTTGCGTTGCTTTCATGCTATTTGCAGGTATTGAACTATGTGCTCTTGAAAAGATTTTTCCCTTCTACCCGGATCAGCCTAGAAGGGATTGAACCTCACCAGGATTTTTCTCGAGGAGGTTTCCTCTCACTTGAATCTTTCTTGAAGAGCTTTCTCCTTACTTACATCAAGCTTGAGGGAACTTCTAGCTTTCTTCTTACTTATATCAAGCTCGAGGAGATGTCTACTCACTCGGATCTTTATCGAGGAGATTCCTTTTCATTTAAATCGACTTCGAGAAGATTTCTCCTCACCTGAATCATCTTGGAGAAGATTTCTCCTCACTCGGATCTCCCTCGAGAAGATTTCTCCTCAAAGAGTTTCTGCATCCTTTCGTCCTATGCACATGTTAATTAGGCTTTCATGCTTGGCCGGCAACACCCACTGCTTCCTTTATCAGATTTTCTCGTTCTTCCTAATTAATTCAGGAATGGAGATATATTTTTGATTGGGTGGCTGCATTTAGTTTTTGAGGCTAGACTGCCTACGTACCCCTTTTGAGGGATCAAGCCGTCGTAGTTCTGGGGCTTTGTGCTCTAACTTTTGCCTAGACCGCCCTTTCGGGTTTTCAATCCCGCGAGCTTCTTCTTTTTTTTAGAGTGAGCTTTCTAGACCCTTCTTTTCCTTTGCATTTGTTCGACTTGGTGTCATTTTTGACAAAGGTTGCCAGTGACTCATCTGTATTGTCGACTCTATGGTCTTTAAAGGATGCCATCTGTGTCATAATCTTCTTACGGGCGACTTGTCTTTCGACATTGCTAGCTTTTGAGACTAGCTCTTTGAATGTTTGAGGTTCTGCGGTGCTGACAAAAGTTGCTATCTGTGGTAAGAGATTGTTTGAGCACATTTGTACTGCTGATAGCTCCGTTAATTTTTCCAAGCATTGGACGTTTAAGCTTCTCCATCTGGAAATGAATTCATTGGTGCTTTCATCAGACTTCTATTTAGTGTCAGTCAAGTCGATGATCGAGACTTTCTTTTTGGAGCTGACAAATTATGCCAGAAATGCTCTTTGCATATCGTCCCATGTGAGGATAGAACCTGGTTGTAATTGACTGTTCCAAGTAAAAGCTGCTCCTTTTAGGGACTGAACAAATTGCCTTACCAACAATGCATCTGATTGCGATGTTTCCCCACAGGCTGAGAAGAAATGAGCCAAATGTTCATGCGGAGAGCCATCTACTCCATCGAACTTGTCAAAAGTTGGCCTCTGATATCCCTTAGGGAATGGTAATGCATCATAATGAGCAGGGTAGGGTTTCAAGTACCCAGAGAACTGTGGGTTTGAGGACGTGTATACTTCTCGGATTCCTTCTGCAATTAGTGTCTTTATGTCTTCAAGACTTGTGATTGCTGATCCATGTGCTCCTATTTTCTTTTCACAATCACTTTTTTATCATTATTTTTGTGATTGCCAATGTTAGCCATAGCGGCTAATTGAGAAGTCAGTGCTGCTATTTGAGCGTCTTTTTCAGCTAGCATTGTCTTCATTTCTTCTAGCTGCTCTTCTATTGTTGATGCGTTTGTGACCATAACTGACATCATCTCAGGCTTTGTGCTGTCATTGGTCTCGAACGTTGCTTGAGTATCTTGACTAGCAACAGGGACCATACATGGTCTTGATTCTATTGAAGAGTCCGAGAAGGGCCCTTGTCGTACATTAGCTTGAAATGCCCCCTGTGATCTATGTGCTTGGAATGCCCCCATAGATATACGTGTTTTCTTGGACTTTTCAGTTGTAGAGGTTGTTTTGTTATCCACTGATGAGCTGTCAGAGGTTGAGATGAACTTGACTATCTGAGGTTCAAAAGCTATAGTAGCTGTTGCTGATTGTAGATGCACTTGTTGTGGGGACTTGAGGGACCGGGCTTGGGGCCTTGTTGGAACCTCATGTGGTGTAACAACCAAACTAATTGGAATAGAACCAATCACTATCTGAGTTGTGGTGGGGACATGATTAAGCTTTGGGGCGTCACTTGTGATTAGAGCTTGATCGATGATGCATGAAACATGATGATCAGCTTGTCCTGCATCTCTAGCCTTTGACTCAGTAGCTTTGAGCTCTTGGACGTTCATTGCCACTTGTGGTGCCATATTGTATCCTGTGATTAACAAGTGACAAATATGATTAGTTATATCATAAATGGAGATGAAAAGGAGAATGTGTCCCACTGGGCGTGCCAAAAATTATGTTGAGAGAAAATTGCACACAGTGAGCGTAAATGTCACCAAACATAATTTCACTCGTATTCATTTAGTGAATAGAGTTTTTTTTATTATTATTTTGGGTTCGACCCATTCAAGACAGAATGTGTCTCTTAATTACAATCCCTTGTTACAGGGAAACACCATTTGATTCCATTTATGAATAAACCAATTGATGGGATGTGTGTTTGTTTGTTTTTGCGGCTGCACCCAGACATTTGAATGGGTTGCCTACGTACCCTTGGAGAGGGATCAAGCCACTCGTAGTTCAAGAGTTCCAATGAGTGGATGACTCATTGGAGGGCTTTGATTTTGGAATGAGAGTAGTGTTTGGGACGAATTTGGTTTAAGTAGACCAGAGATTCGATTTTGTGTTTAAGACGCGGTTGCATCTAGATAAATTTGGTTCTAGATTGCCTACATACCCTTTGTAGGATCAAACCACATGTAGTTCCAGCATTTGAGGTTTAGATGGGTAGGTGACCCATTTATTTTGAATTTGTGTTTGGGAGAGGATTTAAAGCCCTTGAATTTGGTTCGGACTTTATTTGTGTGATTTGGAATGGATTTGATTTTTTTGTGCTATTGGGAGAATTTGACTGGAGTCAGTGATTCATTTGGGACTGGCCGAATTTGACTGGTGGAGTCAGAGATTCTGTTTGGAGTTGTGGTTGCATCTAGTGGGGTGTTAGACTGCCTACATACCCTGTGAAGGGATCAAACCACTGTAGTTCATTACATTGTGGTTTTCGGTTTTGTACCAATTTTTACTCAACGGGTATGTATTTTGAACTCGTCGAGAAAACATATTTTGGTGAACACCCAATTTTAGTAGAGTGTCCACTGATTTGAAATGGGCACCTGAATGTGCCGAGCTTCATAATGGGTCATGGACTCTGCAATGGGCTTTATGCCACCTTCTCCTCCTTTCTCTTTACTTTCTGAGGAGCAAATTTAATCGAGCCCAAACTTTTGTCCATCTGTGCCCCCAGCATTCCAGAGTGGGTCTTGGCGTCTTGCAGTACTCGAAATTTAGCCGGTAGGAGATATGAGCCCAAAAGCTTGCAACTCATACACCTGGACACCCACGAATCTTATATCTGCACCCAGCTCATGTCTTCGAGAGCGTCATCTCCATTCGATAAGCATCAAATCTCTTTGGCGTGGACATCAGCTTAGACAGAAGTTGAGTTGGAGATGGAGATTTTGCTCCCGAAGATGCAGTTGGATAATTGTGCTTTTAATTATATATATATTGTATATTGATCAGCTTTCCACCGCCAAAGACATCATTGTCATCACTTTGGCCTTGACTCTTCATGCATCAAAGCTCAAAGTTCTATTGCTATTTTTTTAACACCACCGCTTGTCTTCTTTTATTTTCTGCCAAGATATGATTACTAGGTGTAGAGTTCATTTCATGCCACACAATGAAACTTGTAGCCTTTGAATATTGTTTCCTTTTCTTCTTGACAAAGAAACACGTAGCTAGACTTTGACCCTCTGCATTCAAAGAAGCTTGCTGCTCATTTGCTTAATTGGATGTCTTGAAAGCTTTTGTCTTTAGTCCAAAGTTACAGCAACATCACGGTTTTGACAATTATGCTTAATTGCATATGAGATTTTTGTCTTGATGTGTATTAAACCACTGCCCTATGATCAAAGTTTCATTAAACTCGTTGTTTCGTGGGCCTTGTTGCTTGGCTTTTATTCAAAGCAAGCATGTGGCAAATATTTGCTGCTCAGCTTCATTATATATATGTTGTGTCCCTTCAAGCATCTGGGAGCAAATTTGCAGCAACACACTGATAATTATCGTCTCAAGGAGTGTAAAGCTTCGTCTCTGTCATTTTCATGAATGTCATCTTCTTGTTCTTGTTCTTTTAGACGGGGAACAATAATCAAGTGTTCATATCAATTATTCTTTCCGTCAGTCTTTTCGAATCTTTGACAGAGCCATTGTTTATATACATGCTGCAGGTGCAAGTGAAGGCAAGATCTTTGACAGCGAAAGCCATTTCCTTGCTGGGATTTGGTGGAGGAAGTGAGTCCGGATTCACATAGAAGTGAAGAGACTTCTGCTTCATGGCTTGGTCCCAATTTTCTAATTCCTTTCCTTCTCGCCTTCAGGTTGTTGGAAGCACTCCAAGAGAACATCAAGGGTGAGCTTTTCTCTCCAGACACCGATTATGATAATTTGTGGTTGTCTTGCTTGGTCAATTCTTTGTGTAGCTTGTTTGCAGGTGGTGCAAGGCCATTTGTTGTGTTGCGGTGGAAAGGAAGGCAGGAGGTAGAAGGCTTTTGGTGGTGACCGTTGTTGGTTTGCAGAACAGATGACATGACATGACATGACATTCCACCGATTGGTCATACACTCGTGGATACACATGTATCATATACGAGATTGCGACCGTTCGGGGATCTCCATAGCTCCAGTGACAAGAGATGCTGCACAGAAAAAACGAAGTAGCATTGGTGGATCAGAGAGGCCCCAACCTTTTCGTCGTTGGCTTGTCGGCTCCTCCTTAAAATTGCTGAACACTTCTCTTCTTTGCAGCAGGGCTTCGTCTCTTTCTTGATGTATTTCCTATGTGTCTTCTCTCCAGCCTTTTCTGCTTCTGCTCCCCTCTAGCCTCCTCTGCTACTTGAGGTCGAGCCTTTTTATAGGCAACTAGGAACCCAAACAGTTGGCTAAAGATAAGGATAGCTTGCAATTTGAATTCAAACTTGAAGTTACGATTTGTTACTTTGAAGATGATCACAACGTCTCCCAACAAAACTCCAGTTTTCACGTTTGAAGCTTTGAGCTGGTAGTTTCTTTGTTTATTCAAACTTTGGATAGGTGCAAATATCTTTCACCTTGACTCGGTCTCGAGTTTGTAAGAGGTAGATATTATCCAAAATTTGTTGCCTTTAGTTCACGTGAAGCTAATTGCTTTTTCTTCTTTCATTGGCTCATGCATCCATATGAATTTGAATACCTCCCGTCTCTTTTGCTTTGAACTCCTCTGATCAAACAATTTAAATTAAATTGCTTTATTGAACTGGTGGCCAAATAAATATGTATCAATTGCTTTGGCCTCCAACTTTTATTGACAGAGACCACGACCAGCCATTTATGGGAGTTAATGAAATTGGACTTTCGAATTTTTTTTGTTTCAATGTCTCAACACTCTCCTCAAGATCAAAGTAAATTAGGTTCAATCTGAGGACAGTGTGGCAAACTTGCTCACTAAGTCATTGCCTAAATTCAGATACGCTAAAAGTAAGCATATAATTTAACCATAAAAATATCATCGTTAGTATACGGTAAATATGGATCGTTCTAATCCGGAGATTGAGGGTACACCTATCATTGTAAGAAAAATAAAGAATTAAAATAAAACAAAGTATAATATTTACAAGTAACCAAATTAAGGGGGGTTTTAGACTTAGGGTTTTGAAAATTAAAATAAACAAAACAAAGAAAATACAAAAACACAAGTACAAGAATGAAACATAAGAAACAAAGATCAAAACCAATTCCATAATCAAATTTGATTCAACCCTACAATTGATCTTCTAAGTCATGAGAAAGAAGTTGATCATGTGAAACATTCGAAGCAAATGATTTCCCATATTTTACTTTCCTTTACTAATTAACCTAAGTGAAAGCACCTAGATCAATCCTATCAAACATAGAATCAAAGTCTAGAAAGATAGCTAATCAAAGCATGTTCAACGCAATAAACAAGAGAAATGTTATCAACTTAAGTGCACAACTTAGTATGAATAAGTTCATCTAATTGCAATCATTTTCAATTAAATTAGACTTTTGTCCAAAGCCTTTACTACTTTTTATTTAAGTTCACAAAACTATTAGGTGAATCATAAACTTAAACCTAGCACCAATTATATGCAAACCCTAAAAGTTTCGAACCAATTAAGATAAACATATAAAAGATATCAATCAAGTAAATTTAATTGAACAAACTCACATAAGCAACTTTAGAATCACACTCATAGGAATCGAAAACTTTATTCAATCATGAGAATTGGGCTATAAACTTTGCCCTAATGTTATTGTTAACTATAACATGTTCATACGAATTCAAGCAAGGAAAATCAAAAGAGATTACAAGGAAAAAGGTTGAATTACACCGTGAATGGAGATGGTGATGAAGAACTTGAACGTTGAACTCTTGAATCTTGGAAGCAAGCTTCAAAACTCACTGCTTCAAGGTGGATGATGGAGGGATGCTCATGGCTTCTTCTTCCTTCTTCCTCTCCTTGCTTGAAAACGTAGAAGATGAACTAGAGAATGGACAGAGGGAGAGACACTTGACGTTATGGAGAGAATTTTTCTGAATGAAAAGATGTGTGAATAACATCCAAGGAGGGAGGATATATATAGGGGATGTTGGCCTTGGTCTCCAAGCTTCATGAATCTTCTACTATTTTTCCAAAGAATTATCTAATAATTCCACATAGCTTCAACCAATCATACGCTGCCATGTAAGCCCTGGTGTGTCATCCAACCAATCAAAACTCTCCAAAATAAGTCTATATCCCTTTTAATATATTATTGCCGAAATATATAAGATTTATTCCTGATTTTCTTCACCAATTTTGGCCAAAATTCCTTTAGGGAATTTAGGGATGAACCTAGACTTGTTTTGAGCATTTTCTTGTTGTCCACACTTCTTCTTTCCTTTAAACTCTCCCTAGGAAATCTCCAACGTAATCTCCTTGATATTTTCTTGATTTTCACGTTATTTTCTCCATTCTTCCTTGGCGTATCACGGAAAAACACAAAAACCCTCCAAGAATATCTCTTTGTGCGTCACAAACCCTAGATCACTTGGGCTTTAATCCATTTGTCGAAATTCACAATAGTCTAGAACATTCTTGGGCCTCCATGTATCATCTTCAATCCATATAATCTCCTAATGCCCCCAGGAATCTTCCTTCAACGTCATTTTCCTTCATTTTTCCGCTCATGTTTCCTTTTTGACTCAGGAGTCTTGCTTTAATAAAGTTTCCTCTTCTGAATAGGATTTCCTGGTTGAAACAGGAAAACTTCATTTTTTTTCATTTCAGCTTATTTATGCAGCCCTTTGTGTCTTGTCTTAACTCCCTTCAACGTTTTCTAGCCCCTCTTTCCACTTTTGAGCTCATTTTAGCTCATTTATTCCAAGAACCTGAAAATAGAAACTATTACTAAAAATAGAAACTTTCTAAAAACAAGAAATGGAAACTTTCTTAAACTTAAATGGAAACTTTCTAAAAATAGGAAATAGAAACTTTCCTAAACTAAAAGGATTTATTTAAGGAAATAACTAAGTAAATACGAGGAAATAACAGTTAAAACGTCGCATTAAAATACTCCTATCAAATTCCACTTTCGAGAAACATGTTGGTAGCATCGTTTGCGAAAATTATCCGAACTCCCATGACCGTAGTCATCAGGGGGAGATGCAAACATCAGGAGGAGATGTCTACATGTATGGTCTCGAAACGTGAAGGGGGTGTTGTGCTCTGTTTCCCCTTCGACCGAGGTTATTTTTGTCCCATAGGGTTTTTGTTACTCGACAAGGTTTTTTAATGAGGCAACGAGAGGAGCACCACGTTTGGGCGACACAAGGGGCATTGTTTAAGTAAATCCAAAATATGTGTCTGGCCCAAACTCGAGGTTACTTGCTCTAGTTGAAATAGGGTTTATATTAGAAATATTCTCGGAGAATCTGAGAAGATATCCAATCAATGTACGATTATATTTCCATGTACAACTCTATCTCTATACTTGTAATCCTTTATATAAAGAGGCATCTATTATCAATGAAAGCACGACTCAATTCTCTATCAATTTTTGTTTTCCTTAAACAGTTACAAGTTTGTAGAAATTTTCAAAGGATTTTTGGGACACCCGAGCTATTTTTATTGATTTTTGGAAGTTGGTATTACCAAAAAAAATCATTAAAAATAGAAATTAAGGCAGTTTAAACTGGAGAGTCCATTTGAATAACCGCAAGATCTGGATCATTGGATTTGATTATATATATGTTGAATCAGCTTGAGAAGCACCAGATTGCAAACCCAGACCGACTCGTTTTCTCAACCCGTTTTGCAACGGTAGTGACCCAATTTGTTCTCGACTTTCCGGCCACACCTGGACGTCAGACCAGCTCCATTAGCTTTTTCTCGATAGGGCGAAGTGAAGCTCTTTATGCTCTACAAAACTTACGGCGACAACTTATCGAAGGCTGAAAGCTTTTTGGGATTCCGATTGGGTTTTCCGATTCTGACCTAATTGAGGCATCTCACCAATATGGATGGCTTCATCTTGATGTCCTCTTTGTGTTTGTAGTTTTGGTTTCTTCAGAGAAGCTTACATGAGAGAGAATCGAAGAGGAGAAAGTTCTAAGTTTTTCAGCCATGTTTTGTGTTTTCTGGTGACCTTTGGTTTCAACTCAGGTACAAAAGTTGGTCTCCTTTTGAGCTCTACAGGCCTCTATAGTTGAATTTGAGTTTGGTTGAGTTTTGGAGAATTTGAGATGTTGGATGATATCGGCCGCAGTTAAAACTATCGTGTGTGGTGGTGGTGCTGGCCTTCTCAGCTCATTCTTGATTTAGTTCTTGCTCAGGAACATGTTTCAATGATCTCGATGCTTAAAGTTTGTTTCTTGGTTGTGAAATGTTGGATTATGGTTTTGGGTGGCGATCCTTTACTGTTCACAACGACAGGAGTAGCCGTGATAGCGGATGGTTGTTCATTTCTAGAATATGGTTTCTGTTTTGAACATAAATAAATTTTGGGATTATTAATGAACTACCAGAATTTGTGAAATTGAAGACATGAGTTTAGATGACTGTTATTGGAAGAAATGGAAGAATTGTATGGTTGGGAAACAAGTTGGTTGACATTATGCCTTTAGTCCTAATTCTTAGTCTCTGATCGAATTAAGGCTGAACAGCTTTGCTAATTTGAGTTGTTTTGGTTGAGTAGAGTCGACTTGATTTCGAAGAACAAAGAATTGGATTGCAGATCTTTGAGTTAATTTGAGTAGTGTAGCAGTGAAAGCCTGAAAGTCAAGGTAGGGTCTCTCGGAGAACTTTTTTTGTTAAATTGATAAATAGAATTATAATTGAAATCGGTGATTTTCTTGTTTGATATTAGTTGATTAAATCTTGAATGTTATCACTTTTATATGTGTTTTAATGATAACGGTGGCATTCATGATACATATGCATTGGAAAATGTGCATATAGATTGTAAAAGGAGTTTGGAAGTATATGTGGAATATTGATTTAGATTACGGGAAATGAATGCTTTTGTGTAGTTGAGCTGGACTCATCTAGCTAAATTTCAGGTGGGCTAATAGAGCTATATGATTTTAGTAATTGAAGTTAAGCAAGATGACTAACAAAAAAGGAATGTGGATTGAATAGTTACTGGGTGTTAGATCATATATTCAAAACATCTAGAGTCACCCCTGGTTGGTAAAGTACACGGTATGGGACGTGTAAGCACTCTTGTTTTGGTATGTGGACTAACGGATAATTAAGTGTAGTTCATTTGACATGTATCGTTTCTGTTATTCATGTTCGTAAGAATTGTCTGATAACTTGATTTTAACATCCACATAATAATAAGTTAAAAATGTTCGGCCCTACTAAGCGTAAGCTCACTCCTGTAGACTTTTGTTCAAGTGTGACACAAGTTTCGATAAGATTAATCGGCATGACATTTATGATTGTGAGGCTCTGAAAAGGATTACAAGAGTAGAGTGAGTGAGATTAGAAAAGGAGGTGTAATTTTGTTTTGTTAACGTTTTGTTATTTCAAATGTCTTGTTTACGATGATTTCTGAAAATGTATTTGGTGTTATTTTAAAATTCGTTTTACATTTCTAGACTCACACCTCATATTAGATGTCCGGTACCTAGTCTCACCTACACCTGATTTGGGGCGTGGCACATAATGACAAAATCATCAACCAATGAGGCATCCGTATTTAATTTCATGTTGTTATCCAAAAAAATCTATGATCGTGATCTCCTTGACATTTTTTTTAAGTTAACCATATGTGGGAGTGGGAAAATTCTGCTGGGCCTGCAATTAAGGTGATTAACTCCGCAGTTAGTATGACGTTAAATTTCAGTCATGAATGCGGCGATTATTACGACAATAACTACGCACAATGATTATGATTATAAGTGCGTAATGAATGACTATCATAAATACGCAATGAATGACGGTAGTAAGTACGCAATGATTAGCTGTTATTAGTGCAGCAATAATTGTCATTATAAGTGTGTAAATAAATGCAGCCATCAAAGCAGAAATAATGGCGGCTTGTTCCCGAAGTAAGTCATCACCTATATAAAGGAGACTCGACTCCAGGTAATCCATCGAATTCCAATTATCTCTACTCCACAATTAAGAAACGTACTGACTTAGGCATCGGAGAGTTTTCTGCAGGTACCCCCCCTTCTCCTCGAGTTGACGGTCAATCTCCAGGTCAACGCTCGAGGGAAGCTTCTCGATTGTTCCCAGGTCAGCTCCCGCTCCAATCCGCATTAATTGTTGGGTCAAACTCCTCTACGGAATTTTTCACCTCCAACAAGTGGCGCCATCTGTGGGAAGCACTTTTCCCTAAAAAGTGATGGCGGGAGCTGCCCCTGACGGGATCCTATTTCTGTCACTAAGGACTGGGAATGATGGAATACAAGTCCGAAGTGACAAAAGTCTGGGTAACATAGACTAGCGTTCTTTCCTTTAATAAACATATTCTGACTTTTTCCTTTTATATTTGAAACATATTTGTGGTCAGTGTTGTTGAAATGTATGTGTAAGGCTGGTGGCCAGAGGAAATACCCAAGGCATGTGGCCAAGGAAAATAAAATGTTGTTGATCAGATTCAAAGGGAAATGGGGGCAATTCCATGTCTCATGCTGAAAATGAATCTTCGCCTTGAGGAAAGAATCGAGGCAGCTAGGGCCCGAGGAAAGAATCGAGGCGGCCAGGGCCAGAGGAAAGATTCAGGACGGCCAGGGCCTAAGGAAAGATTCGGGGCGGCTAGGACAGCCAGGGCCCGAGGAAAGAATCAGGGAGGCCAGGGCCTGAGGAAAGAATCGGTGCGGCCAGGGCTCGAGGAAAGAATCGGGATGGCCAAGGCTCGAGGAAATATTCAAGGCAAGATTTGAAGCAGCCAGAGAATGGAAATTTCCTCTCTTAGGACGAGTGTCCAAAGAGAAAATTTGGGGGCATTGTGGGAATGGGAAAATTCTGCTGGGCCTGCAATTAAGGTGATTAACTCCGCAGTTAGTATGACGTTAAATTTCAGTCATGAATGCGGCGATTATTACGACAACAACTACGCACAATGATTATGATTATAAGTGCGTAATGAATGACTATCATAAATACGCAATGAATGACGGTAGTAAGTACGCAATGATTAGTTGTTATTAGTGCAGCAATAATTGTCATTATAAGTGTGTAAATAAATGCAGCCATCAAAGCATAAATAATGGCGGCTTGTTTCCGAAGTAAGTCATCGCCTATATAAAGGAGGCTCGACGTCCAGGTAATCCATCGAATTCCAATTATCTCTACTCCACAATTAAGAAACGTACTGACTTAGGCATCGGAGAGTTTTCTGCAGGTCCCCCCCCTTCTCCTCGAGCTGACGGTCAATCTCCAGGTCAACGCTCGAGGGAAGCTTCTCGATTGTTCCCAGGTCAGCTCCCGCTCCAGTCCGCATTAATTGTTGGGTCAAACTCCTCTACGGAATTTTTCACCTCCAACACCATAACACGCCTTCATCACTTGTTATAATAAACCCCGGAAAAGAGTGTGTCAACAAACTAATCAAATTTTGTAGTTGCCCATGTACTTTCTCATTTACAATTCTGATTGGTCGAATGAATCAAATTTATGAACTTCGACGTTTGCACAAGATACTCCGAAAGGTTCTCACTTGCATGATTTTTGGACAAAGAGTACGCTCCAACGAACGTACACAGTCATACTAGTCAAATCACCTTATAACTTTTTTCATCTTTGTCAATTTACATCCTAACCTTTTTAAGTTTTCAGATTGCACCCTAAATTTTATACTGTGTTACTCTCTATTGTTAATTTACCGATTTTTTTTTCTACCGTCAGTTTGGTTAAGGATTAGCAGCATCCAATTTTTATGTAGTTTACCTCATTGTGCGTAACATGTAGCGTCTAAGAGTATTTTATAATTTGATTCTTGCTCATTTTTGTTTACCTACATTTTTAATACTGCTGAGAAATTGGTGATCACTAAAACTCAAAGAGCATAAAATAACTCGTATACTTTGTATTACTAACTTTTAATAAAATTAGACATTTAGGTGAATGATTTCAATCTAATATAGTACTATTCTTGTAGCTAGCCAATGCTAAAGTAGTTCTTGCCCTCTTCACCAAAGATATCTCTTGGTTAATGTGAGAGGTTTACTGGCTCCACTGTTCCTTGTAAATACGTTTTTGGGAAATATTATTGCTTGAGTCAGTTTTGGTTGAGAGCTGAAAGGAAATGCTACACAAAATGGAGCTCTCAACCTTGCTCCCTTGCTGTTTCTTGATTGTCTATCAAGTAACTATATTTCAAAATACCTGAGGAAATGCGTGGTTATAGTGCGGAGGAGAACTAGCTCCTCTAGAAGTAGAGCCCTTTGATATCAAAATTAAAATCAAAATTGCAGTGAGTCTTTTAGTCAGAGAGGGAGGAGATAGAATTCAAGATAGTATGAGTCAGTTAAGATGACCAATTCCAGCAATATGGATGTATAGTTTATTAGTAAATTTGTTTCTTTTTTTGTGCAAGAGAAATCTTCATCGTCAGATATATAAACACACACGCTTTTGCGTATGTGTTACACCCATCTTAAATTCTTTGAAGTCAATTATCGTTCGCTTTAGTTGAAAATGATTATACAATTCCAGATGAAGGAAAATGTTCGACTGTATATAGTAAAAAATAATAATAATAATAATAACATTATTGGTAAATTTGTGAGATGGACTAATTTATGTTATAAGGGACTAAGGGTCTAGACCAAGTTTCCAACTTCCATGAAGATAAAAATTATTGGTAAAATGACAAATAAATCCATATTTGAGGAAAATGCAGCAAACCAACTGCAAACCAACTATTGAAGATTAAAATTACCTCGAAAGCAGAACGTTGGGTATTGAGCGGTGAGAAAAGAATGTCGTTGATGTAGCTGAAGACGTCTCTTTTTGTGATGGTTGCTAGAACAACATTGGTTTGTTTTCTTGTGTGGGAAACGTGGGTATGAGGAGGTGAATTTTTTTGGTAGCGGGGATTGATCAAAGTATAAGAGATAGATGAGATTTGGGGTGGTTTCCGGAAATGTTGATATTGGGAGGTGAATAAAGGATATTGATGGAGTGGTTTGAGTTATTTTGTTAGCGTGGGTTTCTAAGAAGCAGCGATACGGGTACGAGTACGCGGATACGTGGAAACGACAAATCTTAAATGTAATAGGAAACGGGTACGTGAAGAAAACGCCAATTAAATATATATATATATATATATATATATATAATTAGAAGAAAAAAAATATGAAATATAAACAAAGTACTAGTTTATCACAATCAAACATTATCAATCCAAATGTTCAAATAAATGGTTAACACAACTAATAACAAGTTAACAACCATCAACTTCATTCAACTTGGACAACATCCTCAAGGTCTTCATCTTCATGATCAACATTAAACAAAACCCCCTCTAATTGTGGTTCATCAAGTGAAAGGTTAGCAATCTCAAGCCTTCCAACATTAGTCTCTTCCAAAAAATCAAACTCATCACCTCCAACATCCCACATTTGAGTTGCACTCTCATTGTAACTTGGGCTTCTTCTAGCTAAAAGGCGAAGATTGATATGCACAAACACCAAATCTTCCGCTCTTTGTGGTGTTATCTTGTTCCTCCTCACAGAGTGAATGAAATTGTAAATACTCCAATTTCTTTCACAACATGAAGAAGAACAAGGTTGACCTAGAACCTTGAAGGCTATGGCTTGGAGAGATGGTGCCGAAGCACCATGGACAGCCCACCATGTTATAGGCTGCATAATAAACTTATCCTTCATAGCATCTCCACTTCCAAACTCTAGCATGCACATAGAAAAATTGGCAAATTCTATGTTAACTTTCCTTCGATCATCTTCATTGGCAAAGTATCTAAGGATACAATTTTTCCTCTCCCTTGTAATCTCAAAATCTTTGTGGGGAGCAACCCGATTAGTATCTTCCCTAAGCCATTCCGAACTATAATACCTAGATATAAAATAAGAATAAGTTTAATTCACATTATAATTTATGAAAGATTAAACAAACAAGCAAAAGAGAAACAAATGTTATACGTACTTTGGATTCAATGAATGTGCCAAGCAATTGAGATAAGTATTGCTCTTGGACTAACGAGCCATTAGAACCTTATACACCGCATCCCAAAATGGAGACTCTTGATGAGGTTGCTTCCTTTCTTTCCTATAGATAGTGTGAGCCCCCGAAAATTTTTGTTTAATTTTTAGAAGGTAATTTTCGCCAATAAGATTTTTCCGCAAGGTGATATAAGTGAAGAAATCGATTTCAGAGATTGTTTTGGTATCGAGATCACGAGTTGGGCCTTATAATTTAAGTGTGGGCCAGAGCCCTTTTGTTTTGGGGCCTAGAAGGTTACAAAGGTCTAGTGAGGCAACCGTTCGTTGAAGTTTCGAAGATGATAAATTGAGTTGTAACGAAGTTTTGGATTTTTAATTTTTACGAAATCGAGTTTTGGGCCTATGACGAAGTTGAGAAACAACTTAGGAGGTTTCCGAAGAAAACAAATAAAATAGAAGTTACGAGCCCAAAAACCTTAAAGCAAACAGTTAGGATAAATTCGTAATTTGATGCGAGGGTAGGATGGACTTTTCACACGAACTAAGAATAAAAGGGTTAAAATAACCCTAGAGACCTCACAACTCTCCTTTCTCCTCTCCCAGCCACGTTGCTCTCTCTCTCTCCCCCACCTCTCTCGTCCTCCCACTGCCAGCGCCGAAAAACCCCATCTCCGGCCACTATCTCGCAAAACCGCCACCACCCATCAACGCAGCACCAAAATGCGACCAAAACCCAAGAGAAATCGAAGCCATGCATTGACCCGACCTCTCTCTTCCGCTCTCCTTCTCTCTACCATCACCGGGAAACCTAACTTCCTGTTACCACCTCACGTCATTGCCACCATCCTTCGAACCAGCTCCCAATTTCGATCAAACACCCGAGCCCAGCACCGCCATGCATCAACTCCGATCTCCACCTGCTCTCCTCAAATTTGAGACACCGCTGCTCCTCCACTATCACCGATCTCCGGTCATTTCTTCAGCTCACCGTCGTCACCAGCGCCTTCAGCCTGAGCCGATGGTTGAGGTCTTGAAGCTTTGCTGGCAATGCGTCACCAGGCGACGCCGTACGTGCCATCACCGGAGATGCCGAGTTCGTGCTTTTCTGTTCTCCAACCTCTAGTCCAAATTGAGCCAAACCATCACCATAATTAGAGTTATTATCACTCCCTTGACCTAGACCCCATGGCCTGACCTCTAGCACCAACCACAATCGCCGCACGCGCCTCCGCTGGCACGTGAGCCACCACAGTTCCGCCGCTCATGGATGCCGGATTTCTAGATAGTTTCGATTAGGTAATTATCTTACCCTCTCTTGGTTAAAACCCTGATTTTCGATGTGGATTGAGAAATCCTAACCCACTGCCGTTTAATTTGGAATTGAAGTTTATAGATTTCTGTATTTCTGGAGTTTTGGAAAGGAAGAAGCTAATGTGTCAGTTTTCATTGAGACTGAAAAAGGGTAAGGAGTACTCATAGGTTCTGTTTTGAATAGAAGTATTGGTGAAGAGATAGGTTGTTAATTTTGTTATGCTCGATAGGTGTTAAAACAGTGGTGAACGATGGATTGCAGCAGCGACGATTTAATTTCCAAGATGGAAAAGAAGAATGGTAAGGGTTTGGGTATTTGGATATGTTTTTGGCATATGTTGTTTGTACTGATTGAGGTTGTGGTTATAGTGAAAACAAGAAGTGATTTTGTGAATTGAAAAGATGAATTTGGTACAGAATGTTGAAATGTCACTTGAGGATGAAATCGGTGGTTTGGCCAAATACTTAAAGAAATTGGCGATTGAGAATGGAGGATTGTATTTGTTCCAGTTAAAAATTAATTAGACAAGTTACAATTGAAACAATCCTAATCTTATCATATCCCGGAATTACAATTGAAACAATCCTAATTCTTAGGTGGGGGTTTCCCCACCACGTGACTTTAGGGCCACCCAATCAGAACAAAGAAATTTTTTTCTCTTTTCCGAAACTGCCCCTGCCTCCTAATGTACAATACCCAAAAGACCCCCCTGCTAGGCCGTGATTGGTCTGCCCTATTGCCGCGTGGTGCGGATGCCCCACGCAAGTCTTTCTCGGGAATGATAATTATCGTTTGTTTCCTTAAAGTAGAAATGTTAAACAAATGAAGGTGAGTGTGTCAAGTATGGTCACCATATCCCAAATGATTTAAATGCTATATCATTTGAATTATTTGGGAATGGTGGTTGCTATTTATTTTCTTAAGGTTTAAAAGCTAAATGAAATGAGGTCAAACCGATTGACCGAAAACTTTAACATGGAAAAAAAAAAATGTGATCACCATATCCCGAATGAGCGTTACTATGTTAAGTGAATCGTTCGGGAATGGTAGTCGTCATTTGTTTTCTTATGGTAGTAGTGCTAAACAATTTTTGGGTCAAAGTGCTAAGTATAATCATGATAGGAGCATAAAATGCGACGTTAATAATGATTAAACCCTATATTTTGCTAAGTTATTTCCTTTATCTTGATCAATTTAACTTAGTTAGTGTTTTACAGGTGAAAATGGAGTCTCAAGGTCCGAAAAGGGCTAAGGAAGGCACAAGTGGCGCAGAAATGGAAGTTCTCCCAGTTTGACTAGGAAAAGGAATCCTAGTTGGAGTAGGAATCACAAGCTGACTTGGATTCAAACTCTTAAGTCGCGGAATTTGAAGTTCTACTTGGACAAGGAAACCCAATTCTACTCAAATAAGGAATCCTAGTGTGACAAGGAGTCCCTGTTGGATAAGGATTACTCAAGAAGGTTCCGGAAGAGTGTAGAAGAATCGCAGAAAAGAAGTTTGTATTCAACTAGGAAACCTTCTTGCATATGGAGTTCTACTCATACTAGAAGACCTGTGGAAGCTAGGAGAAGTCTATGGAACGTCCAAGAAGCATCTAGAAGTCTCAAGAAGGTCATATGCCGTGCACAT
>BDJD01007724.1:58451-77156 GCA_002564525.1 Rosa multiflora
CGTTTCTACTTCAGAATAGGCGTGGAAGACATGTGAGAGGCATGTGATGTGAAGGAAAATCGAATTGGACTCAACTTGTGCTTCAAAAGTCGAAACCAATACAGATTCGGAAATCTGACTGTGCAGATCAGTCAACTTCAATGGAGTTTCAAAAATCGCTCAGAGCTCAGAAAATTATGATCTTTATATGGTTGGAAAGCTACGAATGTCTAGTTTCCATATCTTTTTACGGTTCATCAATAGCTATTTTCTAGAGGAAGTTATGGCCGTTTTAGCGGACTGAGGTCAATCCTGCCGGAAATCTGTTTTGTGAGAAAGAAGTCCTATATCAACACGAACTAAGAGAAACCAAGTAGAAACGAATTGGGAGTGCCTTGGGACGTTCTTCTATATATACCATGTGTATTAGACGTTCAGGGGCGGACACATTATTCTCCACAATTTCGTTTCTCACCGGTTTGCGCTTGAGTTTCAGGTTTTCTCTACTTCAAGTTCCTAGCCGTGCCATCCTCCATCTTTGCCGTGAGCTTCACCTTGTGCCACCACCTTGGAGCTGCTTTGGGTCTTTGGGACGTGATCAAGGGTTGTTCTTACCACCTTCCATATGTCTACTTCACGATTTAGTGTTCTTGTAGTTGTAATTTCTGTTTTGATTCTTTTATGTGTAAAACTGAAACCATGAGTTGACAATCTGATTTTTGAATGCAATTTTGATGTTCTTTTCAATGTTTGGTTTGTTTATGTGTTCTTGATCTTGATTAATTGCCGAAATATGGAATGATAATCTGATTTTGTTTTATAGAAAACTTTTATGTTCTTTTGTTCTTTGGTGCGCAACTTATGATGATTGCATGTAATTGGAGCTAGTAATTAGGTTCATGCGTTGTGACCCTAATTCAATATGGTAGTAAAGGCTTTGGACAAAGGTCGAGATCAGATTATGCATGTAATGAAAAGACTTGCGTTGAGTACTTGGATTTGCATGTTTATTGACTAAACTTTCACTTGTTCTTAATGATTCGAATGCATGAGATCATGAGTTGCGTTGATTGTGTGATACATGTTTTTGAAATATGTTGGATTAAGTGCGTTGCTTGATCAACTGTGTAAAGGGAAGTCATATAAGGGACATTGGCGCTTGTAACTTTGTTTCTTGGTTGATATCGTTCCATGGTAATTAACAAGATTAAGGGATGCATGAATGGATTGATCTTGAATTGTTCTTGATAAATTGTTTTCCAAAAGTTCCTCTTTTCCCACCTTTGTATAGAAACGATTTTTATTCTTTTATTTATTTTCTGAAAATTTATTCTTTTATGTTTTGTGTTCTTGTATATTTGTAAATAAATAAAATCGATTTAGGTTTTTAGCATGCATGTAAATTGTGAATAATATGTTAATAATCTGAAAATATAATTTAATTCCGTGAATAGTGTTTTCATGAATAGTATTTTAGGATTTGTGTAGTTAGAGTTTAATTAGGATTTGTTGTTTGTGTTTGTGTTGTATTTGTATTTCTAATTCGTGTTAGTTTAGAATTTGTTTTCTATTTTGATTTTGTTTTCTAATTTGTATAGGATTAGTATTGGGCTAATTACTGTTTAGTACCCTGTGGTTTGGGTCCAACATCAATTCAGTCCCTCGACTTTCAATTTCATCAAAAACACCCCCACATTTTCATATTCTCGTCCAATAGGTCATTCCGACTAAATTAGACATGTTTATTTATACTTATAATTTTCGTATACTTGTATATTCTTTTCTTTAAATTTATCTCACATGTTAGCACCCTCATTCCCCGGCTTGAACGATCCCTGCTTATTCTATACTAACAACTACATTTTTCAGGGTTTAAATTGGCGATTGCTTTTGCACGTATCAAATCACCATATCCTAAATGATTCAAATGCTACATCATTTGGATTATTTGGGAATGGATGATAAGTATTAACGACTAAAAGAAAATTCGATGGGTTTCAAGGAAGTTAAATAAATACTTTGGTTGCTCGGCTAATTGAGTTATAGTGTAGTCAATGTACTCATTGATTTAATTTTATTTCAAAGGACTCGAGCGTGTGCACATGGATTTGGGCAAATGATCGAAAGTAGGGAACGAACCTGAATGTAGACGAGCACTCCATATCCAGGTAGGGTGAGCTGTCCCTTCCTTGTTAGAGGCTTTTCGATATATGTGGAATGCTACTCTAAGATAGTATGTTGCCTGCAAGAACGTTTTTGGTTGTTCATTAGTCGATGCCTCGTGATACATGTGTTTTCTGAACTGATAATTGCCAATTGCGAAAACCGAGGCTAGACTTGCATGTTGAGATACTGTACCCTTGTATGTTTATACTTGTGACCTGAAAGTGAATGGGACCTAGACGCGTAGATTCCTAGGGATCCCACGGTGTCGATAACCGTGAACCTCCGGAGGGGGCCGTGCTCCTATGTTTGTCGAGGAAAGATAGTATAGACAGTGAACCAGTCATAGGAGACTCAGGGCCAGGAAATGGACACTTTCGCTACTTGTAGTCACGGGGACTACAGAGTAGTTGGCCGGTTCTCGAAGGATGACGAACTAGGTCGGTCACCGATTTGTTTTATTTTAGCCGGCAGGTAAGTATCTCGGAGCTCCAAATTGTGTGAAGCATACTGCATATGCTTTATAAAAGAAATAAATGTTTGTGGTTGCCTATTTTTAAAGTATTTTCGATAAACGTGCACAATATTATGTAGTAAATATTTTCAAGTATATTATTATTTTCAAACCTAGCATGGTTGGGTCGGCCCCTACTGGGCATGCGAGGAGGGCGCGTCTCCCATGCTTGTAGTTACTTAGTGATTTGTTTTATTTTCCAAATTGGGCTCCGATTGCAAGCCCAAAACTCTTAGCCCATTTCAAATTCCGCTTTTGAAAATGTGTTGCTTGGTTGCTAGAACGACTTGTCCAAGAAAGTGTTTTGTAAACCAACAGTTTGGACCCAAAAGGCCTTGCAATTTCGGGTTGATGAGTTATATATCGGGATGTTATTTGTGACATGTCGGTTTCTCATTGGCTCGGGGTCGCGGCGCTGTGGGACCCCTCTCTCGGGCCACCACAGATAGCTTCTTCACTTGCTCAATCATACTATCCCACCATTCATACACCAAACGAAGAGAAAGCCTATCAGTGTCTGCTCTCCTGATCATCTCATAGATAGGCTCAGTAAAAGAAATAATGTAATCAATGTCATCCCAAAGCAACTCATCTAATAATTTCTCTTTCACAGAAGCTGCCTTCCTAACATCATCTTCTTTGTAATCATCCCACTTTGGACTGATGACCATTTGTTGCAAACCATTTTTGATTTGCCTAAACCTCTTTAGCATGATTAACGTAGATGCAAACCTTGTGGAAGCAATTGAAAGCAACTTCAAATTGCAATGGTCATTAAACATCACTAATCTCATTCCATGATTCACAATGAAGTTCTTGATAAACATAACATCCTCAAAAACTGGCTGTATCCAACAACATGCATCAAACACATCCGCATTGCTTGCAACTAATGAAGGTGTGCAAATATTCTTGACAGCAAGATTCAAAGTATGCACTACACATGGTATCCAAAAAATAGTAGGATACTTACTTGCTATCAAGGCACCGGCCTTGGAACAAACAGAAGTATTGTCGGTAATCACTTGCACAACATTTTCCCAACCCACTTCCTTGATGGAATCTATAATCAAGTCTACAATCAATGCATGATCCTTGAATTCTCCCTCACAGATTATAGCCCTTAACATCATCGGACCACTCTCACAAGTGGCTATCACATTAATCAATGGTCTTCTTTGTGCATCAGACCAACCATCACTACAAAGACTCACACCTTTGTCTTTCCATGTAATGTTGATTGGCTCTAAATGATGCTCAATATTTTTCCTTTCTTTTGCAAGAAGTGTGGTCCTTAGAGCATTTTAGCCTGGTGGAATGTAGCCTGGAAGGGTAGAAGCATGAATGTAAGAGTTCCGATAGTGTGGATTTCTAGCTAGGTTGAAAGATAAGCCACCAGTGTAGTACATCCTTGCAACCTCACTATCGCATTGCTCCCTAGTTGAGTTTTGGAAGGCTTTTTCAACTAAACCAGCAGCTTTTTCCCTCTTCTTTCTACCATCACTTGTTGTTTGTGCTTGTGTATAGGCATGATAACTCATCCCATAGCTACTTGTGGCGGAACTCCCCCCTTGATGTCCTGATGATAGTAGAAGAACTTGTCTAGAAGCTGCATTCATTAGTCTCTCCTTGCATTCTCTCACCAACTTGGACATTTGAGTAAATGCATGAGGAGTAGCCTTGCTGCAAACTGCCACCCCTGCTGTTCCTTCTTTCAACAAATGACCACGAACTCTAGTATAAGACCCATTGTAGTACGATTTGCAAAAATTGCACTGCCACCTCCAACTTCCTCCACTTGGCATTTTTTGAATCTTCTTCACAAATTTCCATAATGATGCTTTATCATCAATGGTCTCATTTTCAGGATCAGCATATCCACTACTAGCACCGGCGTTAACAGACCCGGCACTAGAACTAATAGGAGGTGTTCCTCCGCTGCTCATGGTTCTTGAAAAATACTGGTCACAATCATAATTAACATCACTGAAAGTAGTGGAATTATCTTGACCAAAACTAACAATATCTAAATACTATAGAAATGGAAGCTGGAGATTCAACTAGATTGAAACCAAAGATAATGGATGTGCAAGTAATTAATGGGCCAAGAAGGAGAGGAGACATTAGAATATATGTAATGTGGGCAAGGGACCCGGCCATTAGAATCACTAAACAGATCGATCGAGAAAAGCAAAGAGGATAAGAACTAGCTAGCCCATAGTTGCTGCTATGCACACATCGCATAACAAATATCAGAAGAAGCTCTAAGCTCCAAATTGAAGAACAAATATGAGAAGAAGAGCGGAACAAACGTACCTGAAGCGGCTAGAAATTCAATCTCCAAGCTCCAAGGTCCAAGCGAATCGAAGAAGAGGAGAAGTCTTGAGCAAAAAAGATTCTGACTTGCGAAGAAGAGCAGAAGAGGAACGATGAAGCCAGAAGAGAAAAGCTCGATCTGGGTCTCGTCTTTTGCAGAAGAGAAACGATGAAGCGGCTGAGATAGTGAGATTAGGTCGCGTCTCTCTCTCTCTCTCTCTCGATCTAGGTCTTTTGTTTTTTTTTGTTTTTTCAATTTTTGCAGAGTAAAAAGTCAGTATTACCCCCATGTTTCTGATTTATTTACATTCTTACGTTTCCGCATAGGATACGGACGTATCCAAACCGTTTCCAAATCAGGATACGCGTTTCCGAGCATTTCCAAGAATTTCCGAGCTGTTTCATACATGTTTCCGGGATCGATACGGAATACACCGGCAATTTCGCGTTTCCGTGCATCATAGGTGGGTTTTGATCAAAGAAAAAGAGATAGACTAGTGGAAAGATTTGTTGTGGGTATCGAAAACATGGTATGCAGAAAAGTAGTGGAAGTTAATTGAAACAATTTTCTGGGTACACGAAAAAAAAAAAAAAAAAAAAAAAACATCCCTCATGAATCATGATAGTGGTTCAAAAAATTATCATTATCATGTGAACGAAATCTCTCATATAGAGCCGTTCCAAAATTGCATAACTTATTATAGGCTTCATGAGTACTTGAAATTTGAGGGTATTAAATTCACATGGACGAAAATCAACCTCAAGGAAAGGGCTTGATAGGGGACTAAATTGCCCTGGAAATGTTCATTTTCTTTTCGGAGGGTATTACATCTTATGGATATAGCTACATCAAATCACATTCCAATATTTATAGACATATATTTTTGAATAAACGTATGTTTCATAATACAGTCGAAAATGAAAAGTGAAAATTGTACAGCCTCTATATGAGAAAATAAAACATGAGTTCATTTGCCAACCAGTTGGGAAAGATTTATAGTTTACTGCAGGAAGATGACAGGTTTGTGACAGTTTCTAAAATTCCTAGCTTTTTGAAAACGAAATGCAAGGATTTCTATGTCGATATTGCAAAGCACGTAGCGTCTCATCTTATTTATGCGGAGAATGTTGCATTATATCACAATTCTTATGATATGGTGAGATATGAACGTTTGATTAATTTGACGACGATGACCATTCTACCTAATTTTTGAATTATATTGTCTTCCTAAGATGAGTTAGCAGCATGCCTAAAATCACAACTAGGCTTTAATGTCTCTTATATGTTTCTCAGAAAAAAATAAAATAAATAAACAAACAAAAATAATCCCTTATCCTATGTTGCAAAATTACAATCGGTCATATCTGGGACCCCAAGTCTAGGACACTTGAAAAGGAGCACGCGACTCACATAGAAAAACTAAGAGTGAATTTGTGTGCTCTCTCGGTTGGATTACTATCTACACTTTTGCCGCTGCGTCTCAAACTCTCAATCTAAAGGTAAAAGTTGGGTTGCACCGACTTATTTTTGGGTTCTGACGCTAGGTGGGCATGATAGGCATTTTAAGAACGAAAAAAGGGAGTGTAAGCTTGACGCGACCCAACCCAAAATTTCTGAAATTTCAGGTGGTCCTGTGGACCCATTTTCTCAGAAAATTCGACAGAACTCTTCTTAAAAGTGAACAACCATAATCTGTGAAAAGATATAAAATCACACTTCCAGATATAAATTCATTATCCAACTCCTGGAGCCAGCCTGCTCTCTCAAATCAAACGCTTAACCTACCAAGCATAATCATCAAAAGCAGCTACATAATAACTCCAAATATCATAAACCATCAACTCCAAATATTGCCATCTCGAATTTATACAAAACTCCATTTCACCCCATAAGTATACAAATATTAATATAAAATTCCCCAAGATTATCAGAGCAGTCGAAGGATAAGAGATATAATACAAACAGTAAGTTAATGAATAACCTACAGATGATGGATAGCAATGATGGTGCTAAGCCTCAACTTCTAAGCCAATCAGTTACACTGCGAACTAGGCATTTGAAAACAAAGGGCCCAGGGGAAAAATATATAAAATGTTAGCGTGAGTGAACAAAAATAAATATTTTTCAAAGAATCTAAAATAAAAAGAATTTATTACTTTCCCTCGTTTAATGATTTGAAAAGTCCAATGCATGCAATATTTATTAAATAAACATATTTCTCACAATAAGAAAAATTCTGGAAATTATTCTATGCACCGACGGTGTAAGTGACTCAACCCTTGATATTTATTATCAACTTTATTTTTAATAAACAAAAAGTGTATTTAATGCAATCTAACCATTCATTTATGTTGGTGCAAGTGCACGGCGGTGCTCTGAATAATCTCTCGAAAAATTCTCGATAACATTCCAGTCCCGCTAGTCAAGTAAACATAAAATAAGCGGAACATGAATATCACCATACAACGAAGGAGTCTCCCAGACTTGGGTCGGAGCCTCCCAGGCTCTATCCTCGACTTTCAACCCACAAACACAAAGTTAGTGAGGAGGACCCTCGACTGCCACTCATGTGAGGAGGAGAACTAAACGAACAAATTATATCAACCCAAGTATGGTGAAGAAAATCATTCAAAACCAATAAATCCATAAGGGTTCCCCAAATTTTGCAATAAAGTCACGAGAAAATAAATATATTCCAACAACATAGCGCCGCACGCCAACATAATCTCAAATCCATAAACAAATAGGCAAGAAACAATAAATAAGTATACTTCTCTTGAAAATTTCATTTCCAATAATATTTCAAAAACCTCAAAGTCAACGAATAACATATAATAGTAAATTCTGGAAATCACATCGGACAATAATTCGTCAAATATTCCAATATATATCACAAGTCTAGAATCGAGCATAACAAACTTCAATTCGAAAGTTCAATCGATATAACAGTAAATATTTAAATCTGAATAATATGCTGGATAATTTAAAACAATAATTTAAATCACAATTTCATTTCCTAAATCATAATCGAGATAAATTATAATCAATTTTTGAAAATCATCATTGCAAGTAAAACTATGAGATAAATCAATGATAAATTCCCGAAAATAAATCATAAGCCAAAGATGTGATAACATAATAAATAAAATAAGTAAATCATTAATTCGGGAAAAATCATCGCATGCATCATTATTTGAAATAAAAGTCTACTCACAGTATACGGCTAAACTTGCCGTCTATCCAAAGTTTCCTCAAAAGGAGGCTCCTCATGTCCTGTACAAAAATAATCGCTCATAAACAAATTATTACATGACAGAAATTAACTTTACGATAATTAAAATCGAATTTCTAAACGTCTCCTTTATTCTCAACTCCTTCAATCTTCCTTGGAATCCATCCAAAACTTCACCAATAATTTATATTCGTCGATTTACAAATTCTAATTCGAAAGAAATCCAACGGTCAAATTCTCGTAAATTGATAGTCGAAATTCTAAATTTTCATAAATTCATAATTGATTCAAAACCACTCCAGCCTTCACTAAACTTCATAAATATACTGTACAACAATGATTTAACTAGCTAAAAATCGAAGCCAGAAACTTTCCTTACGCGCCACCTACATAGGCGGGGCGTGGGGTTCACGCGCCACGGCCACCACCACCAATGGCTACCAAATTTTATGTACAACATCTTCTCAACATTTCCAACAACTTTCTAAACTGTGGTAAAGTCAGAAAATATCTCTAAGTGGCCGAACAATTAAGCCATCTGAAGGATAGTGAAATTTTCCAATTATGCTTCCTTCCTCCACGCTGCAAATCACTTCAAGAAATTCAGGGAGCTTCAAGTACGCCTCAAGGTGCTTCTAATGGACCTGGTTTGGTCACCTGTGGTGGCCGGAAATGGGAGAACTTGGCGTTGACCCATTTGCTACAGTACCTTTTACTACTTGGTTCGTCATTTTTCGACCAAGTTTTCGTGAAATACCACCGTAGATGTTGAGAGGAGGAGACGAAGCCAACGATGTTGGTTGCACGCTGTCAGGTCGCCTGGAGGAGGAGAAAGAGAGAGTTGTAGAAGAGAGAGACAGAGCACGGGGGGAAGGAGAGAGAAGAGAAAAAAAAAATTCTACCGGCGCAGAGTAAAAATTTCGAATATATATATACCATTTACCTCCAACAGTAACTTTAATATTTCGCTTATAACATAACATTCGCATATGAACTCCGATTTTTACATACCACATATGCACGCGCTCGGTAAGTCTTCTACGACTTTCATGAAGAAAATTTTCTCAAATTTTGATCCGAGCAAAAAGTCAATTTTTAGGGCCACTAATAGTATCGAAACTAAAATAAAAAAATGTACGAAACCGCCGTTCACCATCCAATGATTAGCAAATTGGTAAAATTTTTGGTTGGGGTCGTAACAAATCTCTCTCTCTCTCTCTCTCTCTCTCTCTCTCTCTCTCTCTCTCTGTGTGAGACCCGAAATATTTAGAAGCTTAAGTGAAATCGTTTGGTATTGTAACCTAAATAACTATGTACAAACTCCTAGGTTTCTAACCATGAATTAAAAGTGGTCAAGCTCTATAATTCGTCTAATCATTCTCAAGTACAAATTAGTAAGTTGATATTAGGCTCCTATCACGCATCTTAATATCATCAATCAAAGATTAGAGCAATACACTGAAATTGAGATCCATTGCATAACAAATGAGTTACCTTTCTATTTCTTTTATTTTTTATTAGAGAAATGAATTACAAGGAAAATCTTTTTTTTGAATCAATCGATAAATGATTGTCAATATAAAACTCAGGCCAGAATGGCCATTACATACCCTTCCGCTACCATTGACAGATAGACAAGAGGTTGTGGGGGTACCGCATGATACATAGGGATTAGACCATTCATTATACAACCAGTGCTCACTTATGAAAGCAAGCCTATTACTACGATAACCTAGGATGTAGTAATAGATCAAGTAAAACTATACTCATTCGTGCCCGAAAGAAAACATCTTGCTATTACAGATCTAGAAGCAGATCTTCTAATTAATTTTCTTGTTGTTGGCTCGCGCGCCCTTCGACAGCTCCAGTATCTAGCTAGCTAGTACTTGAAGAATGTTTTCTGATGGAAATAATCTCTCTTCTTCATCCAATCTCTGCATTCCTCTTCAGTCCCTGAAGGATGAGCCAGCTGCCATGCAAATACTTTTCGTTTCCATTCACTGACAACTGGTCCTCCAGATTTAAGGTCCAGACAATTAATAATATCCGTTCCACTGAGTAATGGCTTTACATCCCAGACTTTGTTAAGACCTAGGTCATCAATTATGGCGGTTTGGACTTTTCTAAACAAAGCTGTTCGATCCTCTAATGTGAAGTTCTTGTTCAAAGGATCTTCTGAACAACACAGCAGCAATGCAACTGTCCAAAAATCTTTAATTTCTCGTAGAAGAAATCCCATCAGTACTCTGAGTTGTGATTCTTTTGAAGTAACAGAAAGATCATCAACATACTCTCTGGTTCCCAAATCATCTTCAGCGAGGAGTTGTGCACCAGCTCCACTGGATCCAAAGTGCGGAAGCAAAGGCAAGAACTTTTCCAATGCATTGTGTATCTTTATAACAGTTTCTGCATCGCTGACTTTTCTCTTAAGTGAGTATCTAAAAATGAAATTCACGACAGGAATTTCTTCTACTCTCTCATCTTTGTACATGGTCGTCCTAAGTGGGAGGAACATAGCTGCATAAAAGGAGATCCTTCTCTGTTCATCAGTAAAGGTAGAGGGCCCAATTACCCCAATAAGGTTACATACAGACTCCAAGTAGGTGACACAAGCCCTGTCTGATGGCGGTTCACACTGAGAATGAAGACGGAACACATCCCAAAACCAACTGAAGTCGCACAGTAAGGTCATAGCTTGGACAGGTTGGTTTGCAGATATCATGAGATCAACTTCAGCTCCAATTCGCTCTCTGCTAACTTTAGTTGAAAGAGCTGCCTTCACTTCATCACTGGCAGCAGCTTCCTTTAGCTGTTCAACTAGTGTGAATCCATACCTTGTGCCAATACGAATAGCTCGCAGACCACGCACTGGATCCTCCATAATAGTTTCCTTTGGTGACAAAGGAGTCGCTATATTCCCGGATTTTAGATCTTTGATGCCTCTGTTGGTCCAGTCTTCAACTGATTTGGTATTGATATTGTAGAACAAACTGTTGATCGTTAGATCCCTTCTCATTGCATCCTGTTCCGGGGTACCATATTTTTGCATAATAGGAATTCGGCTATTACAACTGTACTCATCACAACGTAAGTTCACAAAATCAACCCATGTATCAAATATGCGCAGCCTCGCAGTTTCCAAATGTTTTGATTGGTTGGGATTGCTTCGAATAATGGCACTTCCTCGAACCTCTTCCCCCATAAACTTCATGTACTTTTCCACCTTTTTGACAAAATCGCTTCCCATCATATTTTCCAAAGCAATGTCAATGTCATTGCATTCTGCTCCCAGAAGTTTATCACGGACCCATCCACCTGCGACACGAAGCTCTGTCTTCAATTTATAATGGTCAAGCGTTCCCAGCAATATTTTGAAGATCTTTCGTTCAGTTTCATCGATTTCAACCATGTCCCTAACTTTTAGGGTCGGTGCAGACATCACAGACGGCAAATTCAGGAATTTGAGGGAGGGCTAAACTCAAAGTAAAAGAAAAGAAAAATATTTGTGGGAAGAACCGATCGAGATGCTAAATTTAGTTCGATCCACTGCAGAAACATGACCAGTCAGGTCCTATTTATATGCTACAGGGTGGGCAATTACTATCCTTACAGGCTTAGGATGGGCAATTACAATCCTTACAGGGTTAGGATTCGGCAATCACAATCCTTACAGGCTTAGTATTCGGCAATCACAATCCTTACAGGCTTAGGATTCTAAGTGAGCTGGAAAATACTTTTAGTCGTTTTTATTAATTATAAGAATTACATGTCACCATTTCTTTTTTTTTGTTTTTTCTTTTCTTTTCTTAGATATTTTAATTCTGCTTGTGCTAGAGGATTGATGTTTTCAAAGCATGGTCCTCTAGAAGTTGGAAGATATACAGATGTTGATTGGGTTGGATCAATGATTGATCGAATGTCAACTTCTGGATACTTCATTTTTATGGGTGGAAATCTTGTTACTTGGTGTAGTAAGAAATAATCTGTTGTGGCATGGTTAAGTGTAAAAGCTAAACACAAGGCCATGGCACATGGTGTACAAGACTTCACTACTAGAATAATGTCATGTGACATCAGTCATCAAATTAAACGATGAGAAAAGTTTCGTTCGACAAATTTAAAAAAACGCGGGGGGACTGAGTTTTAAAATTTGAGAAGCGCGGGGACCAATGATTTCATTCCCCCACCTAGTATTTTTTTTTTTTCTGCTTTCTCTAAAACTATCGAACCCTAGCTAATAGCAACTCTCACAATTTGACTTCAGCAGCCCATTCACCTTGTCGACCTCATCGTTCTCCAAGCTGACCTGCGTCGAGTCCCCGACCTCCTTCTCCAAGCTAACGTGCTCCAAGTCCCCGACTCCATTCTCCGACCCAAGCCGACTTGATCCCGCCTCCTCCCTCTCGTCGGCGCCATAGCCAGCTACTTTTCCTTGTACCCCGACAAGCCCGAAGAGGTCGACATCGAGTCTGGCGGGGTCTTGTGCCCCGGCCTCAGCAAAGGCGAGAATCAGCTCCTCCTCACCACCACCATCTCCTTCTTCACTGTTCTCTACGCTCTGCTCAACGATCTCCTCAAGGGCAGCCCTGGCCTTCTCATGTTTATCGCCTTCCTTCCTTTCATTTGTATGTACCATCCAAACCCTAATTTGATTCTCGATTTTTGGTGTTTGTTGGTGATTTAAATGTTGGTGCTGGATGGTTTAAATTTAAGATTGAAGGTTTAGATCGAATATTGTTAGTTGAAGATAGAAATTTAGATCTGCTCCCACAATCTATGTTTGATTTGGACCAAGCTACTCTCTCTCTCTCTCTCTCTCTCTCTCCCTCATCCCTCACCAGAAAAGTTACGATTCCTATCTTCAATTCAGAGTTTCAATTGAACATCCGCTATCAAATTTTCGGAGACGAAAAGTTTGATTTATATCAATTTCGTTGCTAAAGGTTTGGATGTTTGAGGTGATACAGAATTTTCAATCGAAATTCTCAATATGATTATTCTTCATTTCAACTTTCAGCTCAGCTTTGAACTAGTTCAATATCAGAGATTCATTTGCTTGTGATTTTTACTCTTTATTTTGTGCATGCAGAACAATCAGAACCTGTTCAGGCTATTGGGCTTTGCAGTGTAATGCTGGTATTCTAAGCTTTGCAATCAAAAATTAAGATGCAGGTTAGATACAATTCATTTCATTGCTTTTGTTTTTAGATTTTTGTGTGTGGATGTTTATCCTATTGCTATTTAGGTTGAGAACATGTATGATATGATGATGGTGAGTTTAGCAGATTATTACTAGTTTCGAAGGGCTGTGGGTATTTGGATTTTTTACTGGTGTCATAAATCTTTTGCTAGTGTGATACATGTACTCCGTTCTTGCTTGCACTGAAGAAACTAGAAGGGAAGTAAACAACTTAACCTTCTCAATCCGAAAGTCACGTCTTATTATATTTGATTTGGTGGTGTAGGACAAAAAGTTTGTGATGAAAGAGGTGTACCAGGGACGGCAATAAGTCAAATATACTTTGCAAGTCTTCATTTGATGAGGACCGTCCTCTATTCCCTTCTCCCCAATTGGAAGCTCCATTTATCAGGTTCTCATTTTAGGCATTGAGTTTGATATTTGCTATTAATTTTTGGGTTTTGGTAAAATGATATTTTCATAAGTATAGGTGTTCTGTGTGGTCTTGCAATTTGCACAATTTTGAGATTGGAGGAAGGCAGGGAATGCACCATTGTTGGAAACCTTTACAAGCACATGTCGCTCAAACCTTCTATTCTTGATGAGAACTCTAAGATGGTGGTGTACTTGTCTATTCTCAATTTTCCAACAGTAAGATGGAAAATTATATTGGAGTTTTTTAGTAAATTATTTAGTTGTCTATGCACATTGAAAGTTGTAAGAAATTTTGGTCATTGCCAGAAGAAATGCGCACACTATTTCCATCGTTTCTGCACATAGATGGTTGTCCAGAATTAGAATCAGTTCCTCAAGGGGATTTCTCACATCCTTGATATAAGGATTGATTGGAATAAGATATGATAATCTGATAAACCCCATGTTTTTGGAGACTCATTTGGCCTGAGGATCCTCTAAATATTCTTGGATCTGTCACTTCCATAACATTTGATGATGTGACATCTTTACCCATCAAGAATCATGCTTTGACAACAGAGGAGGTAACCATTTTCCCCCCTTTGTATGTTATTTTCTTTTTTAAAATTTCCTTTAATCTGAATACTTTAAGTCTTCCACTTACATTAACGTTTATTGTTCAACAGGTTAAGATTCTATGTGATGATCTAAGTGTTTTCGGGAAGCAAGATTTCAAGCATCTTTTCAAGTAAGAAATGCTGATTTGCTTGTTTATCTCTTAGATCTTGGTATATTTAGATTTTCCACACGGCATTTTGGACTTTATTTTTCGTCCTCTCAAATCTGAATAATGGCTATCTCTTTGATGCAGTAGCATCATTGTTGCTCTTGTTGATACAATAGTTCTTGAAGGCAACCTGTTCTTTTTAGGTAGTTTCAACCTCTATCTATAACTGTTTGGGACCGCTGCAACGATTTAGGAAGTAGGATTTGAATCTGATCAAGATTATGGTGACTAAACCGTATGAAGCATTTTAAATAGTCTTTCATGAGATGATATGCTTATTTATTTTTTTGGTTCCCATTTTGCTGTTTGGCAATCATGAAACAGAAAAGTTGAATTGAAATTTGCATGTGTATTTGATCAGGTATAGGCCGCTGTTGCTGAAACAGACTAGCCAAAATGGTGGGAAAGAAGTGTTCCAAATATGATTGACATACATTCTACTCGAGAATGCTATTGAGTTCTTTAGGTCAAGATTGACATACATTCTACTTGAAAATGGTGTGGTCCTTGCCGTGCATTATTTCCTAAGGCAGAAATGATTATATTACATTGTTCAAATCATGTTAAAATCCGTGCATGCCTGTGGGAAGGATTATATTGGAGTTGCCTGCTGGAATGTTGGATGTTGACAAAGGTGATAGTTTTTGGAGCTGCAATCCATGAGGTCTCTCTCTACTTGCTCAATTGTAATATGATGTACACCATATTTTTATGTATACAATCTATGCTCTCAGTTTCAGTTCTGAGCAAGTAATTGTTCCATTATGTAGTGGTTGATTTTGGTTCAAGTATGAAGTATATCTTCCCTCTAAATTATGATCATCCTTACACTGTTCAGAAATGAGTGAGCTAGTGATGTCTATACATAAAGTTTAAATCAGTTATAACTATAAAAACCGATGTCTATTGAGACAAATACATCAGTCTCAAAATGAAAATTGATGTCCCATTAACCATAGGAGATCGAATTATTATGTTAGAACCGATGTGCCACAGACTAGTGCACATCATGTGTTAGGTAGAGATCGATGTCCAGTATAAGTATTGTCATCGATAAAGACTAGAAAACTGATGTGTGTAACAGTATCAGTCATTGTTTTTAAATGAATAACGATGTTAAAATGCATAGTTGTGTTGTAGGATATATATATTTCTTTAAGCATTAAAGACAATAAAATGATGGTTTAACAATAGTTAAACATACAAATTTCTTATCATTTAAATGTATTTACATTGATTTATTATGTGTAATCGATGTGTATATTGATACTAGACATCGGCTAAAAACATATGTCTGGATTTTCCGGACCTTTCTCATCACCCACTAAGACATCATTTGGAAATGTTTTTCTCATCGGTTTTTGGCTGATGTCTGAGGGCATAATTCTAGTAGTGCTTGTTGTAGTTGAAGATGTTGCTTGGGGACTAGGGTTTCAATCTTTAAACCAATGAATATTTATTGCGACAACATGGCCGCTATATATTGCTAACAATCCCGTTCAACATGATCATACAAAACATATTGAGGTGGATAGACACTTCATCAAAGAAAAGTTAACAAATGGGATTATTAGTATGTCATTTGTAAAGACGAAGGATCAACTAGCAAACATTTTGACAAAGGCAATATCAAGCAAGAGCTTAAATTCTTCATTTGACAAGTTGGGCATTCAAGATATATATGCTCCAACTTGAGGGGAAGTGTCAGCATAAGGTACATGGAGTAAGGAGCAACAGCATATCTTGACAACAATTTCGAAATGGGGAAGTGTTAGCATAAGATACATAGATCCAGTAAGAAGTAGCAACACATCTTGACTACAATTGCGATACAGAGAAGTGTTAGCAAAAGATACATAGAGTAAGGACTAGCGGCATATCCTGACTACAATTCCGACAACAGACATAATATGTTTAGTTAATACAGCTGTATTGTATGACCTATTATATTTACTTTCACTACTAGAATTATGCTAATTGACATTACGTCATTTAAATCAGTTGAAATTTCACTCAATGTAATAAAATGTTCTAACATCAGTTCCTGAAAATTCAATTTTTATTTTTATATTTAACATCGTTTATTAAATATGACCGATGTCTACAATTTGATTCCAAAATTTTAAAAAACGCTGAAAAACTAAGTTAAAAATTTATGACACGCAGTGAACAAAATTTTCATTCCCCCATACTTGATCAGTTTTCCCACTTTTACCTCACTCACTTTTATCTCCCAATTTCACATTCTCTCTCCCTCTTCCCTGAAACCCTAGCCCTCTCCTCCTTCTCCTACTATCTTTCCATAGCCACCACCACCTCCCTCTACTGTCTCTCCCTCAGTAATAACCTCCTCCCTCTCACCGGCAAGCTCTCTCTCTCTCTCTCTGATCTTAGAAGATTGAAAGAAAGGGAAGAATCCTTCTCTCAATCTCTCAGTCGAATATGGGATATCGGTGGCTGCTGAGAGGGTTGAGCGCAAAGATTTGTGGAAGAGCAACGCCCTCTCCGGCTCAGGTACCACCAGATTTTCGCAGATGGCTACTTCTCTTTTTACACCGACAAGCTCAAAGAGGTCGACATCGAGTGCGATGAGGTCTCAAAATTTACAGATCTTATCTCAAGTCCGCCATGATCCACATACCAAAGACACCATCAACAAAGCAACCACATTCTAATCAAGTCCCTAACACGGAGCAGGCAGAGGCGAAGCGTCCGAAGCACTTTTATGTAGAATCAAAAAGTGTCCCTAACCTTAAGCCTAAACGCACCTTTTCGTCATCTCTGAAATCTCAGACTCTCAGATTTCGAAGCTGAATCGTCGACTCAAAATGTGCAGCGATTCAAATCTGTCGAGGCTACACTCTTTGATCTACGATTCTCTCTGTTCGTGTATAGTGATTTCACGATTTAGGGTTTTCAATTTGGGGGTTTTGTTTGCTTAATTGTTTTAGCAGCTCGATTCACTTTTGCAGGAACCAGATGTGGTTTCGGTTATCAAAGAGAGAGAAATTTTGGTCAGTCTCTCTTAGGGACTTTGGCAAGTGAAGCTTTAGATTGGAGAAGATGATTCTGATTCTGATAATATGAGTCTTTTTCTCTCTGAAAACTATAAAAAGTAAATTTCTTACTGGTAAAACCATGTAAACATTCAAACTTTGAAGTTTATTGAGTTAATCTTTATGATCGATCAGGGAGTGGTGTTTGGATTGGATTGTGAGAATGAGTGTATGTGTCTGAGTAAAATCTTAACACATTGGTAAGTTGGTTTTCTAATCTAACTTTCAGTAAATGAATCATATGGTTTTACGAAAATCAAAGTATGTTTCTCTGTATGTGTGTGTGTGATTTTGATTTTACTCTGTGAGAAACCCTAATAGTTCTCTCTCTGTGTGTCTCTCTCTCTCTCTCTCTCAATCTACAGAAGGATGTTCGGTTGCTCTGTCTTTGATGTACGAGTGTTGAAAATGAAAAATTATAGTGCCCAGTTTTATTAGATTATTTTGAAACCCTCTTCAAAAAATAATAATAATAATAATAAGAGGTAAGAAGAGAACGCAATGCAGAGGCGTGTAGCTTTGGCACACTCAGCCAATTCGACGGTTTAGGCCATTCAAGAGAAATTCAAATTGAACTAGCAAGATTAGATCAGCTCAAAATACAAAGGAAAAGTGATCAGTTTGGATTCTAGTATGATCATTAATTACGGTGGAAGCATGTTTTGGATAAACTTCACCTCTTGCAAATTCAAAGGTGGGTCAAAGTTGCAGGTATGAAATGGTTTTTAAACAAAGTCACTCCAAACCTTATGATCAGTTTGTCATGTTCCATGCAAATCAACAACATGCATTACGTGGAGCATGCATGGATTAGACCATTCAAATTTTCAAATGGTAGTCCAAAAGTTAGAGATCAGACTTTCTCACCAAGTTTTGATTATAAAAAATAAGTCCGGCAGCACAAGAAAGAAAGAAACCATATGGAATCCCATCTTGATTCGTTGGTTTTAATTTTGAATATGATGATAAGATCAATTCAAAATTTAAATCAATTGCCATTCCACCTACCTAACCTCTTAGCCTCATTCGTTGCCTATATAAAGAGGCTCTCTACAAGAAGTTGG
>BDJD01007724.1:77168-87761 GCA_002564525.1 Rosa multiflora
GAGAGAGAGAGAGAGAGAGAGAGAGAGAGAGAGAGGGGAAAATGCAAGGGAGATAAGAAAAGACAGTGAGCAAGGGAAGAAGAGAAAATTAATCCGAAGCTAAGAAGAGACCACGAGAAGCTACAAATACAAAGCAGTGGGTATAATTTCTTCTATATGTTGTCAATTATCATTTTCACTCAAGTGTTCTCTTTGTTTTGTATTATATGATTACAGAAAGCTAATAGGTGATCATGTAAGACTATGAGCACTCCAAACAAGAAGTTGATGCTCTATCCTCTCTTCAAGAGTCCCTCGTTGCTTTCATCTCACAAATCTCACATACAGCTTCCGGGCAAGACACAAAGTCGACATCAAGCCCTCGTTCATAGCCGCGGTGTCACTCCATACTACACTTGCTTTCGATGCCTATACTGCGGTGCGTCCTGCGTATAGGTGGCGGAAGCAAGCTTCAAGCTCAAGGGGGTTCACCATACTTGTTTTTGATGCCTGTATCGCGGTGCGTCTTGCATATGGGTGGCAAAAATGAGTATGTCAGGGGAATGCTTGGTGGCTGCCAGTTCACGTCAAGGACAACTCTGCAAAGTTCCCGAGTTCACAATATTGGGGAAGCTGCTCCAGAAGGATCCTCGTATAGTGTTTCAACGCCATGCTGTTGCTTCCACCTGCATCAACGGAGTCACCAAAGTCATGTTCGGGGAAACAAAGTGGCTCACAAGTTAGACTGCAGCAGAAAATGGAAGAAGGAGGGGAGTTGCCTCACAAGATGGTTGCTGAGATGTTCGACGGATATAACACGGTGGAATAAGCCCAGTTGGCAAGAAGGATTGAACACATGCATGCATTCAATCCACGGCAAAACTACCTCTGTGAAGTTAAGAACTACCTTTGCAAAACAATGGCTCGTACTACGTGTGCAAAGAAACAAGTCAGAATGGTGTTCTTCTCCGAAACTATGTCTGCAAATGAAAGACAATTGTTGCACTGCCACCATAAAAAGAACCAGATCGAAGAAGCTACATGGCTGGTGGCTACATGGCAACATCTCTCTTAATGCCAAGGCTCCACCACTCCACCATCTTAATAATGGGACACGAGTTCATCCAAGAAAGGACAAAGGATACAAATTAAAGACAAACTCCACCGCTTCAAGTATAAATGAATGGGAATTATGAATCCCATATGAAATATGCCACTTGATACCTACGGTGTTGGTCTTTGAGCAAGACAACAAGTCTAAGGCTAAAAATACTTGCTATGAAAGTTTGCTGGGCAATTAACACCAAAACGTGAAAATGAGAGAGAGAACAAAACTAGTAAACTAATGGATTATTGATTAAATATATCCATTAATTTAATAGCTTTCCAGACAAATCTCAAACAAAGTTGGGCCTCCTACAAAAAATGGAAGCAAGCTTGTCCACTCAAATCTTCGACTCCAATCTCAAAGCTCGTCTTGATGGGTGTCCAAAGTAATTAATCACTTGAAGAAGATCACTATGGTTCCGGCGAAGTGACACAAAGCTCATGGCACAGCTCGGCATGATGAGTGTCCAAATCAAAATTAGCGAACACTCTCCCAAATTGGGTGCTCACTCAAAAACAGTCTACTTGACGGATTCAAACAATGAACTACAGTGGTTTGATCCCTTCACAGGGTATGTAGGCAGTCTAGCAATCCACCAGATGCAACCGCAACTCCAAACAGAATCGCTGACTCCACCAGTCAAATTCCACCAGTCCCAAATGAATCACTGACACCAGAAAAATCAAATTCATTCCCAAATCACACAAATAAAGTCCAAACCAAAATCAAGGGCTTTAAACACTTTCCCAAACACAAATTCAAAATAAATGGGTCATCTGCCCATTTAAATCTCAAAAGCCGGAACTACATGTGGTTTGATCCCGCAAAGGGTATGTAGGCAATCTAGAAACAAACTAATCTAGATGCAACCGTGTCCTAAACACAAAATCGAATCCCTGATCCACTTAAACCAAATTCGTCCCAACACTACTCTAATTTCAAAATCAGTGCCCTCCAATGAGTCATCCACTCATTGGAACTCTCGAACTACGAGTGGCTTGATCCCTCTCCAAGGGTACGTAGGCAACCCAATCAAATATCCGGGTGCAACCGCAAAAACAAACAAATACACATCCCATCAATTGGTTTCTTCATAAATGGAATCAAAGGGTGTTTCCCTGTAACAAGGGATTGTAATAATTAAGAGACACATTCTATCTTGAATGGGTCGAACCCAAAATATTTAAAAACTCTATTCACTAAATGAATACGAGTGAAATTATGTTGGGTGACATTTACGCTCACTGTGTGCAATTTTCTCTAAAAAACGAGCTCAAAGTGAGTTCTCAATATTAACCATGTTGACAATTGTTAGTATATAGCAGGTAGGGATTGTTCTATCTGGAGATTGAGGGTGCTCCTGACATTTAAACGTCAAAGAAAAGAATATTAATACAATTATACAATATTTACTAAAATTACAAAGATTAAAAGGGGATTTCGGGATTTCAAAATTGTTTTAGTCACTAAACTAAATTACCTAATTAATTACATTGACCAATCAACCAAGAATCAAAAATATAATGGACGGCTAAGATGAATGATGAAGTTAACAATCTTTAACATGAATTCAAGATCACAAATCATAGTTCACGAATCAAAACACATATTTGAATGAAATCAATCAAGAACAAACCATGAACGCATGCATAAGTTCTTTTTACTTTCCTTAGTTAAATTAACTAGATGAACACACCATAGTTAACCCTATTAAACATGTAATGCTAGTGAGTGATTAATCCATTAACACACATATTCAACGCATTAGACACTTAGAAAGTTTGATTGATTTAAGAAAAACACACAAGCTAGAACGCTAATCAAGCATGCAATTCTCTTTGTTGATTTACCAAAATAATTATAGGTTTTCCACTTTAATTAACAAGACCTAGAATGCTAGCATCTTATTATGGATTCAATCATGCAATTCGAAACCTAAGTTGGCCATCAAAGAAATCGAAAACATGATAGGTGGGATTGAAGAATAAAACCAACAAACATTCAAGAACATATAAAGATTTCGAAAACTATAAATATGAAAATCCTAAAACAAATTCATGCTTCAAGGTTATTGGAAACTAAACATCAAAACATATAATTTAATCTCACAAGAAATCACAACATCCAATAAAACCAAAAACATAGAACGCTACACAATCTGATTTTTAAAGTACAAAACAAAGAAACCGAAAACAAGAGATTAAGGTTCATGGTTACACTTTTAAAGAGGTTTCAAGAACGCAAGAAGGTCTTCAAAGGTGATGGACGACAAGGAGAGCTAAAGAAAGGATGGAAAATGGAGGATAAACTTGTTTCACGGCTTCAAAGTCTTGAACAATTTGGAGAGGCTTTGACCTTGAGAGAATAAAGGGAGGTATTTGCGATTTTGATTCAGGGTTTCATGATGATTTTCACGACAATACATCCCTCATTTATATAGTGCATGGCTTAGGGTTTAATTCCCTAAGAAATCTCCATGTTTTCATCATCCAACCAATGAGAAAATTCCATTTGAATTGGAGAACAAGTCAACTTCTCATTGCCGAAATTCTTCAATGTATCTAGCCATGATTCAACCACCATACATGTAGAATACAACCAGGAAACCTAAAATGATTTTTATTTTCTTTTCCTGATTGCATACGAAGTAAATTTCTTCCCAAACTCTCCCATAAGTGCTCTTGCCGAATTCTTCTTGAATCTTCTATATATTTTCCGCAAAAATCAATAAAAATTGATTTAGGATTCCTCCCAGACATCAAGAAGGGTCTAGAAACTCATGTGCAAGTCACATGCTTCAATCTTTGGGCCAGACTTCTCAATTGGACAATTTCAAAGCCCATTCTTCTTTTGCCGAAATTTCTTGTGCATTCTAGAACACTCTTGAGCTATCTTGACTCATCTCGAAGCCACAACATCTCCTAGCACCACCAGGACTCCTTGTCATCAGGTTTCCTAGTCCAACTAGGACTCTGTCATTTCTTCATTTCCAAGCACAATTTTTCGAGCTCACTCCTAGTTGCATTAGGATTCCTACTTCAACTGAGATTCCTGCTCCTGGTAAGATTAGGAAAGCTTCATTTCTCCATTTCTGGGCCACATTTCCTCCTTGCCTTCATTTCCTTCATTTCTAGCTCTTCTTAGCTCATTTCCTGCGTTTGGAGCTCAAATGTACCTAATTACAACAAAGTAAGTTAGAAATGATATTGTTACAGGAATAACTAAGTAAAATGTATGAGAAATGATATTAAAAACATAGGAAATATCGATTCGATCACGGTACTTTTTTTTCTCTCTCTATCTCTCTTATACTTCAAATTGTCATTAGCAATTTTTGATTTTGCTTTAGCATGATATTTATTAGCATCACATATCCACCTTGGTGATATACTATTATGCAGTATTTTAGGCTATGGTATTGCTGGTGTAGCATGGGCGACAATGATGTCATAGGTAAGTAGAACAACCATGTTTCCAATATGTAATATTTGGTACATAATGGTATGAAAATATTGTCGTATGTTCTTGGTACTGACACATAATTTTCCCTTTCCACTTTCATTGAATGGTGTAATTTTAGATTGTTGCAGGATACATGATGATTGAATCTTTGAACAAAAAAGGATACAACTCTTATGCTATTTCGGTTCCCGCGCCCAAATAACATCTAACACTAATTGGGCATGCTGCTCCAGTATTGGTGACAATGATGTCTAAGGTTACAATTTACACAAATATATTTCTTTATATAGTCTAGAGAACTCTTAGGAAGATTCGTTTAATCATACCTTATGAAGTTATTGAGGGGTTCAAACACTAATTATGGATGCTTATCCAATGTCTGTTTTGGTATGGGACGCCTTTTTATTTTCCATGATCTTTAATATCACCCACTAAGACAGTGGTAGAATTTTTTTTTTTTTTTGACATCAGCCAAAAACCGATGTCTATTAGCATAATTCTAGTAGTGAATTTTCATATATAGCTCATAGTTGTACTATTGTATTTACTTTTCATACCTAGTTGTAACTGCTCTACAAACTTTGTCCAATCTAACTAAATGAAAAAAGAGACGACCTCTTGACTATCAGCTTTATGGTCTGTAAACTTATCCCCCTCCAACCCTTTGGCCTTTCTCACTATTGAATAGAAAGTGAATTTTATACTTATATATATATATATATATATATATATTCTAGTTTGGAGAAGAATAAACACAACAATTATACTATACTTTCACACATTTCGTTTTGGTCTTTGCAACTTGAAGAAAAAAATTAGAAAGTACTTGGAGAAGAGGATGAAAATCCACCCTAAACTACATCATAAAAAAAAAATAATAAAAAAATTAAAAAAATGTTATTTGGGCCGAAGGCATTCTAATCCAGTAGCCCCATAGCATAGGAGTAGCCACTTCCAAACAAACCCTAGCCCAATAAGCCTAAAGCAAGGAGCCCAAAAGCCAGGGTTATAGTTCCAGCCTAACCCTACCCAATGGGTGACACCTATGTCGACACTACCACCTCCAACTCGAGTTGCCGCTGTAAAGCATCGGCACAGATCCACCAACAAGCCACCATGACCAAGTCGACTCCAACCACTACCAAACAAAGCCAAAAAGTTGTCCTTCATCAACAACAGATCGCCACCATCAACTCCAGAGGCAGCAACTGCGACTAGCCCTTGGCAATGCTTTGGCCTCGACAACCAGGTTGTTACGCCTCAGTTGACGCAAATATTAGAGGGCAGACACTCCCTCCGCCTGCAAGGATCAATTGTTTTATCCCCAGTACCTCCAGCGCCTGACCCAGAAGGATTGAAAGTCAGAGCCAAGCCCGGATCTAACAGTCTTCCACTAAACTGCAAACAACGAGCATAATGTAGCACCCCAAAAATTCATTATTATTTTCATAGGATTTTCTGGAATTTAATTAGTGATTGTTGGATGATTTCGTGGTTTAGGGAGGAGGCGAAAGTGTTCCGGACAAATTTTTATTCGAAAAGTATTATTTTAGGGGAGGGGCAAAGGTTGACTTTTTACATGTTGTGTTTCTCTGAAAACTTCCTTCTCAAAAATCATAGAGCACATCGATACAAATTAGTGGACATGCATCAGGCGAAAATCGGAGTTCGTATGAGAAAGTTATTGTCGTTTGAAAATTGGGAAAATTTCTATAAATATAGAAATTTCCGGATTTTTTTTCATAAACCCATAATTTTTTTTTTTTTTTTTTCATTTTCCTCCCTAGATTTCTCTCCGTTCTCTCTCCTCCGCGCAACCCAAACCCGCATGTAAAACTGGTGACCAGACTCGACTCGTTCTCTCATCTCCGGCCCCCTCCGGTGATTGGACAACCCAAGGATGACTTAGACCAGCCTCGCGCGTCGCCCTGTGGTGGGGGTTTGCACGGTGGTTCACCATAAAGTGGAGATTGGAGTGCTCAAAGCCAAGCCGTTCAGGATCCGACCGGTTCTTCTAGATTTCGGTGACTCCTCTGCCGATCTTTCTCGATTTTGGAATCTTCTCCCCCTCTTGATCTTCCCCATACCCGCCTTGAATGACGATTGGGCGTGTGGAGTGTAAGATCAAGAGTTGAAAATCAACGATGCACAATGAATCTGGAGTTTGAACAGACAGCAGAGATTGATCGATCTTGCAAGCTTGATCTAGGACAATCTAGACTGATCTAGGCTTAGCTCCAGGTACTTAACAGAGTTGTGTTGAGCGGATTGAGACAATTGTGCTTGTCTTGGTTAGCATGTGAAGAAGTAGTTGGATTCAGAGGTGAGTAGATCTCATGATATTCATTATGAGCATGGTTACCATATTGTCATGGAGTTATTAGTTTAACTGTGACTATAGTTGGTATTAGTGGCATTCCTAAGTGGATGACTACATATATATATTTACGTGAAATATATATGTATTGGTGGCTTCGTTGTAATGTGAAAAATATTCTGGAAATGAGTTCATTATTGTTTGAGAATAGTGAAATTTTGTATTGAGTGATGATTGTAGAATTGCATGTGTTGAGATATCATGAGTCTAGTATGACCATCTTAATTGGTGATAAAGATATGGTAGCTTGTGCAGGAATATCTGTGTAATGAATTGATGACATCAGTGTGATGAATGTTTGTGATGATTGTCATGTAAAGGTTGTGCAGGAATATATGTGTAATGAATCGATGACATCAGTGTGATGAATCTTTGCGATGATTGTCATGTAAAGCTTGTGTAGGAATATCTGTGTAATGAATCGGTGATATCTGTGTGATGATCAGTAGAATGATTACTATCTGTGTGATGACCGGTGGAAATTTGTGTGATGATCAGTAGGATGATTGCTATATGTGTAATGACTGGTGGAAACATGTGTGATGAGTAGTAGGATGATTGATATCTGTGTGATGACTGCTCTGTAGAGGAGTTGAATTGTTATTAAGTTAATAATGATCGAGAGGACTGTTGTGATGGTCGGATGCTACCTACAGATGTCAGAGTATGGGGTTGTGATGATTTCGATGACTTGAATTGTTTGTTTTAATGTAACATTCTGAACTAAAACTATACGCAGGGGTTACTATGAATTGTTTCGCTTTGTTTTGAATTGTGATTGCCTTGTTTTCTGCTGGATTTTATTGGTTGATGGTTGGATTGATCTTAAAGGCCATAGTGGTGACGTTGTTCTCTGTGGTGAGGGTAGGAAGATGATTAATTGATTTTTTTTTTCACCTTTAATGTCATGTGGATGACAAAGGCTTCCAGTAGGGAGAAAATGAGTGTGATTTTGGGAATTCGCCTTAGTGAGTTAAAATGGTATCAAACATTGCTTGAGGAAGTTTTGTTTGATTGGAATTTGTGTAATTGGATGCTAGGTTGAGAATCTAAGCATATGGTTTTAGTCACGTGTTGACCTACGTAAGCATGTTATGGAAGGTTATGAAACAGATGGTTATAGTTGTTTTGGTTGAGGTGCCTTAAGAATGTGTTTTTGGTTTGTGGTTTTGAGCTTACTTATACAAGCTTTCATAAGCTTATTGGGTTTGTTGTGTGGCAACCCGGTGCACTATTTGACGGTGTATGGGTTAATCCTGCAAGTTAAGGTAATCGTGGCTGAAGCTGAGGTAGCGTGCTGGCAGCTTAACTGTATAAAGCCAATTTTGTGACTTTACCGTTGTTAAGACTTCCGCTTGTAGTAAGCTCTGAGGAGCATTTACTTATTATTTTGTTGTGGCAATTTAATTTGTAAACTTGTGTAATATATGACTCTGCGTAGCGAGTATATATTGACATTGTGGGTTCAAGACATCAGTAGGCACTTGGTTTAAAAAGAAAAAGTTTTCTAGGTACTTTGTATTGATGGTTGAACCATCACGTATGTATAATTATGAGATTATATATTGATTTTTAATTCTGTTTAAAAATCAGGGCGTGACACACAAGGAGGAGGAAAAGCAAAGAAAAATGACGGGCAACGCACCCCAAAGCAAAGCATGACATGCTGGAGAAGGGGGAGTTTGTGGCAACAACTGTAGATTTGAGAATTTTGTTAAAGACGAGAGGCCAACGAGTAAACCCTACCAAAGCGGCTAGGTCCAACGTTTTCTATTGTCTTATTGAATAATAATTATCAAAAGAAAAGAAAACATAAAATTACATATAAATTTATTTCCTCAACTCTATTTCTTTTGAAAATAATAATAAAATTTCCTGAACTCAGCGAACACATTGGTAAAAAAAGCGGTCCTAATTGTAACTAAAAACGAAAAATGAAAAACAAAGTGACAAGGTCTAACACAACCCCCTTGCAAAACCCCTGTCTCTCTCTCTCACATCCCAAAACCCAAAAGCCAAAACGCAAAACCCAAAACCCAAAACCCTCTTCGTTCAGTTTGTCTCTCTCATTCTTTCTTCGTTTTCTTTCATAAGAATTTTCTTTCGTTGCCATCATCAGTACTCAGTAGCGCACTGATGGATCCTGCACGCAATGCTGGTTCTCATGCCCGGAATCTTGGAACGGATTCCCTTTCTCGCCAAAAAGCTACGAGGAAAGAACGGGCCTCTTCTTGTTCTTCTTCATCGACATGCCAATTCAGACTCCAAGGAATGATGGGTACAAAACGCAGGGTCACTCCAGTTTTTGGCTGCAAAATCGACCTAGAAGCTCGCGTATACAGGAAGAACACCACCACATTCCATGAAGAACCCCCCAAGCATGAGATCACGTACAGATGGTCAGTCTTTGTTTCCCTATTGTTTCTTTATGTTAAAGACTGCCTTTATAATGTTTGTTTCCCTATTCTTTCTTTATGTTAAAAGATTGGGACTTTATAATGTTTGTTTCCCTATTCTTTCTTTATGTTAAAAGATTGGGACTTTATAATGTTTGTTTCCCTATTCTTTCTTTATGTTAAAAGATTGGGACTTTATAATGTTTGTTTCCCTATTCTTTCTTTATGTTAAAAGATTGGGACTTTATAATGTTTGTTTCCCTATTCTTTCTTTATGTTAAAAGATTGGGACTTTATAATGTTTGTTTCCCTATTCTTTCTTTATGTTAAAAGATTGGGACTTTATAATGTTTGTTTCCCTATTCTTTCTTTATGTTAAAAGATTGGGACTTTATAATGTTTGTTTCCCTATTCTTTCTTTATGTTAAAAGATTGGGACTTTATAATGTTTGTTTCCCTATTCTTTCTTTATGTTAAAAGATTGGGACTTTATAATGTTTGTTTCCCTATTCTTTCTTTATGTTAAAAGATTGGGACTTTATAATGTTTGTTTCCCTATTCTTTCTTTATGTTAAAAGATTGGGACTTTATAATGTTTGTTTCCCTATTCTTTCTTTATGTTAAAAGATTGGGACTTTATAATGTTTGTTTCCCTATTCTTTCTTTATGTTAAAAGATTGGGACTTTATAATGTTTGTTTCCCTATTCTTTCTTTATGTTAAAAGATTGGGACTTTATAATGTTTGTTTCCCTATTCTTTCTTTATGTTAAAAGATTGGGACTTTATAATGTTTGTTTCCCTATTCTTTCTTTATGTTAAAAGATTGGGACTTTATAATGTTTGTTTCCCTATTCTTTCTTTATGTTAAAAGATTGGGACTTTATAATGTTTGTTTCCCTATTCTTTCTTTCTGTTTAAGACTGTCACTTTATCATATTTGTGTGAAGAACGTAAATTTATGTTTTTTTGGCCTTCCAATATCTGGGTATTGATCAATGCATGGCTGTATAATTGTTCTTTGCTTAATGAAGCTTTTATTTAACAGAGGAAAATAGTTCTTCTTATGGAGTCAAAATTCAGGCCCCAGTGTTAGTCTCATTTTTTTTTTCATTTTTAAATGTAGCAGAATATGAGTTTGGGTGATTTGATTTTGTGTTTGTTCATCTTGTAATGCGTGGCTGTATGTTGTTGTTGTTTTTTTTTTTTTTTATTTTAGATGAAGTCTGTTTGGTTTGTTAGAAAAACAGAGAAAAAAAGTACTTTTGTGTTT